>RJWT010029897.1:0-14796 GCA_004365215.1 Cuniculus paca | reverse complement strand
ACCTTTTTTTGAGACAGGGTCTTGCTATGTAGTTCAGGCTAGCTTTGAACTCACTATGTAGCCCAAGCCGGCCTTGAACTCTTGGCTGTCCTGGCTCAGCCTCTCGAGTGCTGGGAGTAGAGGTGTACACCACCGCGTCCAGCATCTCTAAGACAACTGATGAGCAGATGACAAGCAGAGACAGAAAGGCTGGGGCAGCATTCAAACATGGAAGCAACTTACGGCTTCAGATTTGGGAGGCACTGGAGGTGGAGGTAGGGCAATTTCTGAAGACTTCACTGTGGCTCCTGGAGTCCCAGGGATGGGAAGAGGAGAAGTTGCACATTTGGTGCGGACAGAGCCTCTTAACGGCTCGCATCTGCTCTTCTCGCTCAGCGAGCGCGTGAGCGGGGGACGGCTGGGCTTGCCTTCCTCCAGCCACAGCTCCTCGTACGGAAGTTCGGGCTTCCCTGGGACGCCTCCTGACTCTTCGCCAGCTTCTGGGAAAAGGTAGTCGCTCCCACTGTCGCCAGAGTCCTGGTAAGACAGGATGTCGTGCGGAAAGGGAGACCAGTCTCCCCCCAAGTCCCTGCAGCCGTGCAGGTTCACCTCGCTGTTACCATGGAGATTGTTGCCGTACACACAGACGGAAAGCCGGTGGAAGGACTGGGTGAGCTCGTCGCGGGCGTAGCTGAGGGAGTTGGGCACGTGGTTGTGGCCAGAGCACCGGCCCTTCTTGGGGCTTTTGCAGTCCTCATTCCAGTCGGTTTTCACATCGCGGACAGCCCGAGAATACTCGTCAATGTCGAACTGTTCTTGGCAGATGCCCAGCCAGTGATGGACCAGGGTTTCGGGCCACACCTCCCCCTTGACCAGGTGTTCCGGGAGGCTGAACTTGGGGACAGTCAGATGCAAAGGGAAGTGCATGGGGAGGATCTTGTTGTTCCGCAGCACACAGCAGACCACCACCGTCTTGGTCTGGATGTTCACAAACTTGTAGCGGTGCCCCTCCCGGATGAAGTGGAGGTCGTACGGGTTTCTGGGCGGAGGGCTCGGCACGGTCACATTCACAGGAAGCCTGGTCTTCTCCACAATGTTGCGGATGGTGTGCTCGCCCTCCTGCATCTGCAGCTCCAGGGGGCTCCGGGTGCTGAATCGGCCCTTGCACTGGAACGGAAGGCTGATGCTTTCGTTGGTCCGGTGATTCATGCAGATGAGGCACGGCATCTTGCCTTTTCCCAGCTTGCTGATGGAATTGAGTTTCCCGATCTTCTTGAAGATCGTGTTGAGTCGGGACTTCTCCTTGAAAGTCTTGGCGTACAGGATCTCTGCCTGCCCCATCAGGGTGAGCTCGTCCCCAGTACACAGGGTTATGTTGTAAACCTCAGTGTCTTCATTGCATTCACCAGAAGCAACCTACAATGTGAAAAGCCAAATTTCAGGTTAGCTTCCTGTAGCGCGCTCCCAGGAATGTGACACTTCAGGCTAGGATGCCTCAGTCATCCAGCAGTCAGTAGAGAACTTTCTATCAAGACACAGCAAAATGCTGTGCTTTCTTCAGATATTAAATTTAGATACTCATTTTCTTCTGTAATATGTATTTGGTTAATAACAACAACTTTTTGTTCAGGATAACATCAGTTTAGACTTCTAAAAATACCTTCAGGTTTCTTACACATGCAGACTAGTCTATCATTTAGATAATCATATTGGATCATTAACATTGTCTCTCTTTGTCAGTTGTAAATAATGCTTTAATGAATACCACTGTAAAAGTTTTTGTCAATTTTTTTGCTTTAAAAAATTTCCAAATTTTATATAATTTGAAATTGAGAAAAAGGATTAAAAAATTTTTGTGGTACTGAGGCTTAAAACTAGGGCCTCACAAATGCCAGAGAAGCACTCTACTACTGAGTTATATTCCTAATCCTTAAGATTAGAAAACACAAATATAAAATGAAAAAATCAAACATATCTTGCACACATCATTATGTATTTCTATAAAAAATTTTACATAAATAGAAAAAATAGTGCCTATTAACCTTAAAGACACAAAAATACATTTATGAACAATTGTATTAGTTCAGTTTCTAACTATAATTATTCATTTTCTCATATATATATCTTATCAATTATAATGCTAATCTAATGTATTCATTTACATGGCTATACCTTAATTTATTTTGAGCATTTCCTTACTGCTAGATAGGTGGGTTTTTCCAGTGTTTAACAATTGTAAGCAGTACTGCAATGAACTCCCTGCCAGCTCAATTATTTCCATAGGATAAAAGTATCAGAAGTAGAACTGCAGGGACCAAAGGATGTATTTATTTGAAAGGTATAATATGTACTATCCATTGCATTTCATCAATGTTATACTTACTTATACCTCTATCACTTTATGCAATTGTCTTCCCATACCCATGCTGAGTAAGTTAATTTCATGTTTATTAACGTGAAAAGTAAAGCCTACATCCTGAAGTTGTTTATTCATGTTTTAGTCTAAATATCCTTGATTATTCATATACTCTACTGATTTTTTGGTATTTATTTGGTTTAGATTTCGTATTGGCTACTTTTTATATAAGGGAAAAACATTCATTGTTGCTTGAATGTCAATTTCACAGTTTCCTTAAATACTTTCTTTTATTAAACGGAGTCAGTATTTTCAGAATTTTCCATTGTGATTTCATTCTTAGGTGCTATGCTTCTAGATGAGATGGTCCAGAGCAGCATTCTGAGCCAGGTGATTTTACCCCAAAGAGACAACTGGCCGTGTCCGGAGACATTCGATGGCCACACGGGGAGAGCTGCAGCTTGTGATTCCTGGAGAGAGGCCAGGATATTGCTAAACACGCACAACACACAGAACAGCTTCCAGAGCAGACAACCACCCGGTCCAAAATTTCCTTAGTGCTGAAGTTCAGAAATGTTGACATGATTATCAATATTTCTTTTTGTTCTTTGATGGTTTCATGTATTAACTATTCACTATTAAGCTTATTTAATGAATTTCTTTGACAGATTAATGGAGGGATCTAATTTTAAAGTTAACTGTATCAAACTTCTTAACTTTCCCTTTTTCCACTGATTTGAAGACCTACTAATGTGTACTAAATCCATACAGCATACACATTTAAATGTTTACCTTGTTACTTGTATCTAGTTTGAGGCCATTTATCTAGTGACCTATTTTTCCAAAGGGTTTAAATTTTCGTATGTTTACCACAAATATTTATATCTGGTAACAAAAGCTTACTTGTGTTTATTTTGGCTGAAAGTTTTTTTGGATGACAAGAAACAAGAGAGTTAAAGTCAAAATCAGATGACACACTGACAGAAAATATTTGTAAAATATATCATGGATAAACAGGTAATGTCCTAAATGGGTAAGTAACTTTAAAAATGAGGACCAAAAAAATGCTGCAGAAAAAATTGGCACAAAATTTGTAAAGCTGATTCATTAAAGATGAACAATGGCTTTCAAACCTATGAAAAGATGTTCAACTTTTCTCAGACTAAAAAAAATGCAAATTAAAAATTACTCTGTGATACCGTTTTTCATCTGTCATTCTCATAAATGTTCAAAAGCCTGACCCTGCGCTCAGCAGGTGAGGCTGTTGAGTAACAGGAACACCTGTCCCGTGCTGGTGAGAAAGTGACATGATACAACCCCTATGGTGGGGAACGTGGCAGTAATGAACCTGCCAACTATACAGACATTCATCCCTCCATCCAGCAATCCTGCTTCTAACCTTGAAGACAACTTGCCAGCAATGTGAAAATACATAAATACAGGGTTTTTCATTGAGGCATTATATTATTTGTATTTGCAAATTGATCTAAGGTCCCATGGGAGACTAACGGAATAAACTATGGCACACACACGTAATGGCACCATGCAAAAGAAAAAAAAAAGTTCAACAAATTGATATGAAATGACCTACAGCACATACTAAGTAAAAAAAAAAGGCAAAAAAAAGCTTATAGATTATACTATGTTTCTGTTTGAATAAAAGGGGAAATTAGTATATATATTTTCTTATTTTTGTAAAACATGGGAAAAGGAAATCAGAAAACAGTGAAACTGGTTCCTTACAGGAGGTAATCTGGCAAGAAGTAGGTAGAAAGGACACGGGAGAAAGTGAGGCTTCTCTGAGTACACCTTGTTACAGAGCTGTGACCGTTAGGATGTATGCTAATGTTCTAAGAATTTAAAAACTGCAGATGGAAATGTGAATCCAACTGTATTTCAAATAAAATATCCACTCTGAGAATAGAGGCAGAGAAACAAGCCAGTACATCTGGAATGCTGTGCTTTGTCTGTGTGCTGCCAATTCAGAAGACTGCTTTTGACTACGTAATACTGGCAAGGGGGCAAAAAGGCCAAAAAGCATTGTGCTCCTTTTAGTAAGTTTGTTTTTTAAGGATATAAGCATAGTAACTGTGAGTCAACTTTATGCATGTACAGGACTGAATGAGCAAATGTGTTGACATTTTGAAAGTTATGTACTTCACTGTGGAAGAAGAGATAAATATGGACTAGGAAAGGCAGGAAAGAACCCCTTGGGGGCTGGCTTGGAGCTGGACTATCAGTATTAACTTGCAATTCTCAGAAACTACACACACAGGCACAATCCAACACACATACATAGCTTATAGCTTTTTTCTTTTGAAACAACTAGAAGCAAAGGCTCATATTGTACCAAACCATTCCAGAGCTCAAACCATTCCTCACTGAAAGAAACTGAGGCATCTGGAAGAAA
This sequence comes from Cuniculus paca, assembly GCA_004365215.1. Taxonomy (NCBI): domain Eukaryota; kingdom Metazoa; phylum Chordata; class Mammalia; order Rodentia; family Cuniculidae; genus Cuniculus; species Cuniculus paca. Next base: position 10,051 of record RJWT010029897.1, on the reverse strand, counting down.
TGAGTGATTCCAGCAGGAGAGGTACAAGAGGAATATGAAACATTCTGTTGTGCCAGAAAGTAAAGTGCTTGGGAGATGATGAGATGTAGAAAAAGAACACAGGAGCCAGCGTGAATTGGCTCCCATGGGCAAAATCTGGGGAAATTTGAGCACCACAGTAAATACACCATAGTGAATTATAATCTACTGAAGAAAACAGGAACATCTACATCTGATAGCAAAAAAGACAAATAAATGAAAAAAAATGAATGGGGAAAGTCAACGAATGTGGGCAGTGGTAGGATTAGATAATAAAAATTTTCAGCTATCTTAGTAAGGACTGATTTACACAAAAATCATGAATGGTTGCTAAATTTACAGAAGTTTGATTAAGAAGCAAGCTATGTACATGATCTTCTTCCAGAATGCTAACTGCTAGGAAGAAAAAAACTATACACTAAAGAAAGTAAAGAGAGGTACATTATGTCAACGCCATGTACCTGAGATCCCAGGACCCCATTCCATTCCATTCCATTCCATTCCATTCCATTCCATTCCATTCCATTCCATTCCATGCAGAACTGTATTTGCAGAATGGAATTATGAGAAGATATCAGACAAACCCAAGCTGAGAAACATTCTAATAAACATTTGCTGTATATTTATTTTTCTTTTTTGGCAGTATTGGGAATTGAATTCAGGGTCTTTGCACCAAGCTACATCTCCAGCTGTTTAACATTTAAAATTTTTTTGACATAGGCTCTCACAAATTGTTCAGGTTTGACTGAAACTTCCAGTCTTCCTGCCTCAGACTCCCAGAGTGCTGAAATTACAGGCAGGTGCTTGGCTAATGTGTATTCTTAACAAAAATGTCCATGCCATGAAACAGAAAGGCAGAAGTGTTGTTTCAGATTAAAGTGAAGTAAAGAGAAATGAAAAGTAAATGCAACGAAGTATGCTTTTGGGACAACTGGCAAATCTGAAACAAGGACTGTAAATACAAGTTGCGTCTACTGTTAACTTTCCTTTTTCTTTTTGTTTTTGCAGTACCGGGGATTGAACTCATGACCTCATGCTTGCCAGGCAGGCGCTTAGGCCACTGAGCTAGATCCCTGGCCCTTTAACTTTTCTGAATATACTGTGTTTACCTAAGATAAAATATTCTTAAGTAAAATACACTGATACATTAAGGGATAAGGGGCATGATGTATGCAATTCACTCTCATGTGATTCAGAAAAAGATAAATGACATTATACATACGTACACACATGTGTAAATGTGTGTGTAACTGGAAGATGATACAACAAATATGGCTAGCTGGTAAAAGTTGGTGAATCTGGCTAAACTGTTTAGAGAATTTGTATATTATTTTTGTAGTAATTCTTTAAGACTAAAATCAGTTAAAAAGCAAAAATAAGACATTAAAAGTTTTAGATATTTTGCTTGGTTAATTTTCTAGATTAATGATGGAATTTTTGTTTGTGGTTTGTGTTGAAAATTTTCTTTGAAATGAATTAAATGTACATGTTTTGATAGGAAGTGACATCATTATAAGAGTACCTTCAAGTAGGCACAATTCTCATTTAGCATACACTAACAATCCCTCAATATTATTATTCATTCATAATTACTGAATTATGTTTTGTTGTTATTTTATAAGTCCAGTACCTTACTGTAATAGATTTTGCTCAGTGAATTCTCTTCTTATTCCTAGGAGATTGTATCTTACACAAATGATGAACAATTTATCTTCAACTTATCAATTTTTATTCCTTCTCTACCACAGCAGAATGGTGGTGGTGGTGGCCAAAGTATTTTTTGTATATCAAATTTTAAGGTGATTATAATAAGCATTTTAATATAAAACTGTGAGAAATGTATTGGTTTGAGAGATTCTTTATCCTTATCAATAATGTGTCTTCCAATTCAAGTTTTCATTTCACAATTTTCATTTCAGAATTTTCATTTCATTTTTCATTTCAAAATTTTCATTTCAAAATTTTAAAGTAGAAAAAGTATTAAAACATTTAATGAAGTGCTTCAGTATTTTTAATTTTGATGTGCTGTTTTTATGTTTTAATGGCCAATTCCCATATACTGGTCTACAGTTTTATTAAGCTATCTTTAGCAGGTGTGGGTATCAGGCTTTTGTTGAATATGAGACTGAACTTTTTCTTTCATGTTAATAAAAAGTGTTTGTGTAAAGTGACTGATGATGTTCATACCAGTAACATGTTTAGAAAACCAGGTAGAATAATCTTTGTAAATGATTGTTTACCCACTATTCTAGGTCATTTGTGTGCAACTTTAATCTCTGGAATAAGTAATCGGTAAACATAAGTACTAGAAAAACTAACAGCTTTGGTGTTTCCATGGTGAAGTAAAGGTCTCTGTAGGAGTTACTCTAAGTACAAAAATGGTAGCACGATATTGTTTTAACGGTTGCTAAGGTTTAAAACCCATTTTAGGTGACTCAGAAAAGTGTTACTATTTTTTTAATAAGACCTCGATTTAGTCGTTTACTCTCAGACTCATTATTCACCTGGCCCTAACATGAATGCTATGTGTCTACATTGAAGTCTAGGTAGATAAATAAGTATATGAACAAATTTCAACTTCTTACTTGAAAAAGACTTCAGATTGTCCAAAAAGATGTGAAGTTCCTGTATACATTCCCCTCACCCAGTTTCACCTCCTCACATGACCACGTCTGTCACACTGGTACAATACTATATTAGACTATGGACTTTCTTTTGATTTCACCAGTTTTTCCAATTAATGTCCTTTTCCACTTCCAGGTGCAGACCAGAATACCACACTGCAACTTATCCTCTGAACTGTGAGTTTTCTGATTTTGCTTTTCCTGACTGTGACATTTCTGAAGAATGCAGCTTAGGGCTTTTTAAAAAACAGTACTGAGTAATCTGTAAAAACAGCACTTGGCTCAGGTGAGGGCTGACTATCTTATAGGCTCTGTAGCTTCAAAGCTTCAGTTTATTTTTGTAACTTTGGTCCCCAGAAACCAACTTAACTTTTAGTGTATCCCTAAGGCTTTTCCTGTCAGCTAGCAACTAGATAAACTTAACAGTAATATACGTAGATCAAAGGGCAACAAATTACTGCCCAGAGTTCAAATCCAGTGCGACACCTGACTTGATAAAGAAGGTTTCATCAGGACACTGCCACACCTGTTCATTCATGAACAGTCTAGGACTGTTTCCTCCTGATAATGGCAACATTGGGTAGTTAGCTGCTATACTGATTGTTTTGCCTGAAAACTCTAAAATATTTACTTTCTGCCCTTTACCAGAGAACATTTGCCACTCTTAGGTATACAAGAGCTGGATAAAGACCATGGTGAATGTTTAAATTAAAAAAAAATAGCAAAAGACACACTGCCAAGGATGATGGGACACAAGGTGTGTTCCGAGTGAGGGGGAGTATTTTGGTTGGGACTAATGACAGTATGTCTTTTACTGTAATACAATTTTAAAACTTAAACATTTATGGAATCTTCTGATCATGGACTGATCAAATGTTTATGGCTATTTCTGTCAAATAAAAACATTACCGTGTGTTCTTATCCACATTATTCACCGGATCTGGCACCATGCAAGTTCTGGTTCTTTCCCAAAGTTGAAATAACCGTGAAAGGAGAAATGCTTTGCACTGACTCAGGACACAGAGGCAGCCATGACAAGGACAACTAATACTCACGAAAGAGAACTCCCAGCACTGCTTCAGACAGTGGCAAGAACGATGGGATAAGCATGTTTAAAGTGTGTGGGGGCAAGTATTCAGAAGGGGATTAATGCCAATGTGTCTTTTACTGCAATAAACGCTTTTTAAAATTTAAACATTCACTGAGTTTTTAAAAGTCACACCTCACAGTTGCACGGAAATAATCATGACCTATGGAATTGTCTGGGAAAATACTTTTAGTTAATACCATGAGCTAAACTACGAGCTGGTCTGAATCCTGACTTTATCATTAAGTGATCTCAGAACAAAATGTTTTGCTTTTTTGAGCCTTGCTTTTCTCACTTGCAAAATGCCATCAGGTATTCTGTAGGCTAGAAGGCTGAATGCACACAGTAAATGATGCAAGAAAGATGCTCAATAAATGGAACTCATGACTACAACTTTTATTAACTATGAAAATTTTACTTTTTTGAACTAGAGACCATACTCATAAGTGAAATAAGTCAGACTCACATGTATAAACGCCGTATGGTCTCACTAGTGTAAGAAACTTAAAGTAAGTAAGGTCAAAAGTTACAAGAGATATTGTGAAAGGGAAAGAAATTGCTCAAAGAGAAATCATGCTGTTTGATCAATTTTGCTTGCCTATATGTGGTAACCTGAGCAAGTATTTTGAAGATAACAATATGTAATATAACAACCATTGTTAAATTCCTATCATCTTATTTTGAAAAAATTTACTTCTATTTGTTTTACATTGCTGTTCATCTTTCTGTATTTTCATGTTGCTAAGTTTCTGTCCACTGTAGTTTTCAAGTCCATATTGCTATTTCTAAGTATCATCCTTCTCTCTGTACAAAAGACCAGCTCAAGTTTTTATCGAATATGTTATCCCAGAATAAAAGTTATTATCTGAATAGAGCCTGAAATTATCATTACAGATATATCCCAGAGGAAGTGAGTATATGGAAATGATTCAAAATATACCAGTTTAGAATAGACTATTATGCAAAACTCTCAGCTGTATTGCTATGTTGCCTTTTCATTAAAACTTTGCGAAAACCTTGACAATTCACCCACTTGGATACATATTGAGACAGGGCTGTTGAGAGAAGCAATGCTGATGAGATTTGAGAAACACAAACACACACCCACACACACATCCCAAATTATTTCCAGTCACGATACAGGACTCAACAGTGCTTTCCAAATATGAAGAAAAAACAGCATCTTTATCTCGTAATTAATACTGTGTTTTCTTCTAATTTACCTTTACACTATGCAGAATGAAGAAATAATAGGTTTGAGAAGTACTGCATATCAAGTGAACCGAAAGAGAATGTCAGCCAGCTTTTGAGACATGAAGCAGACAGTACGTGCACAGATTAAACAGATCAAAGTTACCCCTACTAAATGTCACTATCTGGGCACATTCAACAGTTTTTCCCTACATTTTTGTGTCTGTGTGTACTCAGTAATTTCTCCTACTCTCATATATAAAAATGCATAACATATGTGAGTACAATCTGTAATTCTATGCTTCCAACTCTGATGTCATCATTAATGCTAGCAATTAGCCCTGCATAAATGATGAGACTAACATACAGAATAACTTTGTGGTTACTGACAGTGACAGATGAAGAATCTCATAAATAAATGCTCTTCCTTTGGCATTTGAGCCAGTCTCCTTAGGTTTCTACAGATGTGATTTATTTGCATAATTTATTTCCTTTAAAAAAATTTTTTTTTAATAGCAAAAGAAACAATGTGTTCTGTCTAAGTGCTTTGGTATGTGTGCCTGGTTAGCATTTCCAGTTTCAATGTTTCCTGAGAGGAAGTAATTCAAAGTGTGTTATCTAAACAGCTCTAATAGGTCTAATCCAGGAAATGATCAGGGTTTCACTGTTCATAATTCCCCTTAAAATTACTACCCCATGACCGAAAATATTTTAAAATACTGAAGTACAATTTTATATGCATACACATGCACGCACACACACATGTGCGCACACTGATGGTCCTGGCAATAGGACGTCTGTTTTCCAATGACCAAATAATGCAACCGAGACTAAAATTCCACCTTTTAAGTAATAATCAGAATTGATCTAATTGATACATAGATTGAATAGACATATTTGATTAAATTATAGCACATCCTACCAAATTCAATTTGTATAACTCTTCCCATTGGGAAAATGGCAGAAAATAAAGTGCTTTAAGAGTAAAAATAAATGTCCACGTGGGGAGAGAGATAAGGTTAGTTTACAACAGGAAATAGGGGAAGGATGACAAACACAATGACAGTGATTTAATTTGTGACGGCACAGGAGGCAGCTTGCCAGCTGGTAGTTTTTCAGAGGTCTTAAAACCTAGGTGGCAAAAAAAGCACTGAGCTGTCTTCAAACACTAAAATAATTAACTGCACAATTGTATTCAATTTATCGTCCTGAAGGAATCTTGAAAATAAGACATCTGATTCATCCTAAGGAAAAGACACAACTTTTAAATAGTGAAAAATAAAAATTGGCTACATTTAAAATTCATTTAATCTTCATCTTAAAAATTCCTTTGTAAATGTGACAAAAATTCAGGTTGCAATGTCATCTATAACTTCGGACTTCTGGGGAACACACCCAAGAACCAGGCCGTGAACTCAGAGCTCTGAGTGGTCTTAAGGAAGGGAAGCTGCTGGTGAAAGGGTGGAGTAGTCTTTAACTTGCACCGGTCTATGAAATGTGATTACTAGAAACAGAAACTAACACTAGAAAGAGGGACTTCGCAGGCAGGTATTCTAACAGAAACAAGAGGCAACAAACAACAACAAAAATTTAAATGAGACCGTAAGATACCAAATTATTTGGGGATAAGGTCTCCCCATACACAGGCAAAAGTGATATATATCTTAAGAAGCACTGAAAATGTCAATCAATTATAGAACAGGAGATAAAGGTAAGTTTAAATTTTATTCAACACCCTCTTTTTTTTGGTACTGGAAATTGAATACAGGACCTCGTGCTTGCCAGGCAAGCACTGTGCCACTGAGCTATATCCCTAGCCCAAGACCCTCTTTAAATGGCAGAAAAGTACAATGTGTAATAGGAAACTAAAAGGTAAATTATAGTTATTTTGGAAAGAATTTTGTTAAAATTCAGTTAATCTCAAACGATGGCTGTCTAGAATTATTCCTGCTCCAAAATTCTAAAGAAAATGCTGTGGCAAATCATTCCACGTCTGTTTTGAAAAATCACAGGACAAGCTGTCTCCGTGACATTATTACAAACTTAAAACACAAGGAGGAGACTTCTTCTGAATTATCAAGTCTGAAATGAGGAGTGGTATTTATAGCTAGGAATGGTGGCTATCACTGAAGTACATTCTGAAAACGAAACAAAAAAAATACAACAAAAAACCCTAAAAAAATGTGATTTCAATATTTCTATTGCTTATTTCTTTACAGGACAACCACAGGATGAAATACATGCAGAAAAATGTCTACTAATCAGCTATTTTTATATTTTAAAAGACAAACATGACCAGAAAGATGGTGGGGCATAAATAATTACAAAAGTAGAATCATAAGCAGCCCCAGATCTCTCTGTTAATGTATTTTCAAGGTTCTATCTGTGGTTCTTTTAAAATGAATAAAGAAAGCAACATGACATATGTTCAATTTAACTATTTTATCTATGGAAATAAGATACAATGTAACTGGATGGAAGAGGGAAAGGTCTTTATTTCCTCAGCACTTTTTCAGACTTTAAAAAGGGTAACTATTATGTTAAGATAAAAGGCACAGATGGCCTCAAATCTACCACTTATGCAAAAACTGGCTGATTTTCATTAACTTGGAACTCCTGGAAGAAATTCAAAGTTCAGTGTCAAGTTATACTAATTAAATTAAACTTTAGAACTTTCTTTTTTATTCAGTGATGTATTTGAGCCAGCTTCAAGCAACAACTGTAGTCTAACTTCTCTATTAATACTGGCTAATATGTACTCTAAAAATCCTGGGTTAATACCTTGCAGTGATAATTTTGAAGGACTTCATTTTAACTCATGATATCTAAATAGTTACAAAACTACACTGATGTTGACAGCAAACATCAAGGTGACTCGTAGGATAATTCTCCAAATACAGGCATCATACCCTGGCATGCATAGAATATAACAAGCTGCATGTATAACATTCATAAAAGTCAAATTGTGTCAGATCATATATTTTAGGGGTATAAAAGACTGAAGGATATTTAGGCTATGTATTGCATGATGTACAGTAATTATTGAACACGTTCAGCTGGATTTAAAAAAAAAAGAATTCAGTGCGAAAGCTATTGTGTTAGTGTGAAAGCATATTCTGATCACGATCTTGAGTTTTACCCCAACTCCATAAATAGAAGGTAACAGACCAAAGAAGTGACTGGCTTGAATTTGGAGACCTGGTTTTCATGTAGCTATGTGAGACTCAGTGAAGCTGGCTCACTTACTAGTTTCTTAGTTTTCATTTGTTAAAAAGAATAGGACTATATGATGTCTAAATGCCTTTACAGATCTACAACTTGATGATTAAAAACTCAGTCTGTAAAAGTCTTAGTCCTGTTGAATTATTTGCAGTATTTTATCATTTTATTCTTGGTCACATTTCTCAGCATAAAAAAGCTACCACGTAAGTCCTCTGAATCTTATGATTTTTTTTTCTATTTAAAAACATTTACCCTGGTAAATATACACAATGGAATACTACTCAGCTATTTAAAAAGGCTTAAAATATTCCTTGTGACAATATGCATAAAACTGGGAGAGATTATGCTAAGTGAAGTAAGTCAGGCTCAGTAAGACAATTAATTACAGCATGTTCTCACTTAGGTGTAGGAGATTAAGAAAAAGAGGACATTCAGAAGTAGAGACCAGAAAGGGTGGTGAGCAGAGAGGGTGGGGTCGGGGAGGATGGGGGAGGGGTACATTGGTCAAAAGGTGCAATGTTTCAGTTAGGAGGAACAAATAAGTACTTGAGAAGATAGATATGCTAATTAATTTGATTCATTCATTCCACATTATACACACGTATCACAGCATTACTCTACGCCATAAATATGTACAATTATACAAGAAAGGGCAGCCCTGAAGTCCTCCTCCCCACACTACAGCAGCTCTGTTGCTAGGCGATGACGCCCCTGCATAGCAGGTGCCAGAGGCAGTGGTGAGGAGCTGATGCCCGGTGACAGAGCTGTCAGCGCGGCTCCTGCCCAGACCACTCGGCGTAGGATCGGCTCCAAAGAGGTCGGGTGGGCAGAGGCAGTGAGTCTCCTCCACACCTGACTGAAACGTCACATTCCCGAATGGGTCATTTTCCGTGGCTGAGACAACGCGAACCTGTTATTTTACTTCTGAAGAAATCTGCTGGAATGGCTGACAGTGTGGCCCTCGCTGGCTGAAACTGAAGAGTAGCACTGGAGCATCCACATTAGGGAATCTGGGCTCCCTCACACTCCAGGGCAGCTTGGGGGCTACAGCAGTAAACACAGGGTGCCTGGGACCTGACGCCACGCCAAAGCAGCCCCTCTTTCCCCTTTCCCAGTCACTCCCGTAGCAAGGCGGAACTGACATCGAAACGTAACTGGCTAGTTATTACTCTGATAGCAGAAAATCTATGTGTGGTAAAATTTTTCATTACTGGGCTGACCTTGAAAGACTGGAGACATTTAAAATAATTTACGGGCTACTAGTACCACATCTCCAAAAAGCATATGAAGTGAAGGGATATTCTGAAATAACAATTAAAGGCAGCTTCTATGTAATGAGTTCCTAATATTAACATATTGGGTGTAAAGTAAATAAAGGGTAAATAATTGGTGGTAGGAGTTTTTTAAGCACATGGAACACTTTAGTATAATTTTATATTCTGAATCAGGTACTGGCAAACTTTCTCACAGGGCCAGACAGTAATAATTTTAGGCTCTGTGGGTCCCCGTGGTGTCTGCACAACTCAGCCGCTTTGCTGGTGTGAAAAGAGCCACAGACAATATGTAAACAAATGCATGTGGCTGGGTTCCAACACAACTTTACTGACAAAAAAGGTGGCAAGTCCACAGGCCAGTTTGCCAACTTCCACACTAGATACTTGGAAAGGACTTGAGTATGTTACTTTGCTTAATTCTCGCAATAAATCATGAGTAGTATCACCTGCAGTTTGTAGGTGAAGACCCCACGAATTTGGAGGGTCATGTGACTGCCCATGATCACAGTCAACGCCTGGAGCTGAGGACTGAATTCAGTGCCAAATCCACAGCCTGAGCTGATGCACAATGCAACTGGTCCTTGGGTCTTGCTTAAAGAAGGGTACATGTCCTGAACCAGTAGGTGTGGCCGTTT
>RJWT010029896.1:0-14790 GCA_004365215.1 Cuniculus paca | reverse complement strand
AAGATGTGGTACTTTTATACAATGGAGTACTATTCAGCTATAAAGAAGGATCACACTGAGGCCTTTATAGGTAAATGGATGTGACTTGAGACCATACGCATAAGTGAAATAAACCAAACTCACGTGTAAACACTGCATTGTCTCCCTAGTGTAAGAAACTGAAAGACTCAATAAGATACAAAATCTCTGGAAAATATGGGGGAAAGGTTCTGAAGTCCAATAATGCTTTTATTCTTTGATTTGATTGGTTTAAGTCTGTTTTCTACTATTTGATTGCAATATGTGAGAAGATATGAACAGCTTTTTTGAAGAAAACAAAGGACATTAAGGTAGTCATTATTGATTTCTTATTGTCTGATTTGAAGGCCTGTAATGCTTTCACTCTTATGTTTTATCTGGCTTTATATTACTTTGTTTTGTTTGAGTTTATTGTGTGTGAATTTTGAAGAAAATGAGAGACACTGGGGTAGCCATTATTAATCCCCTGTTGTTATGTTTTGAAGACCTGTATTACTTGCAGTGTTCTCTTCTGGAATGCTATGTTGTGTTTGACTCTATTCTGTTTTGTTCTATTCTCTTTAAAATAAAAATAAATAAATAAATAAATAAATAAATAAATAAAAGAAGGCTCTGCCTGGAGTCAACACTTCTGAGGGAGATTGGCTGCCCCCTCTGTTTGGGCTAAGATTCCCCTAGAGCCAAACTTTTGAGTAGCCCAGGACAGAGAGGATAGTTATCAGCTTAGATTTGGAAATCCTTACTGCAGATACTGACAATCTCACACAATTAAGAGACAAGAGATGCAATCTGATAGTGAATTGGTAGGGTTTATGAAAGGCAGAGCTGAAGTTCCATCTCAGAGGAAATATAATATCCCTCAGGATGTATCTATGTAGTGAGCCACCACTGTGCTGTGTCTCCAGGAAGAACACATGGTTCTAGGACTCAACAGGTGGAAGCAGGAGTGCCCCGATCAGTGCTCTCAGTGAACCACTGAGGGATCGCTTCTTCCCATTCCCACAGCTCTGAGCTTGGCAAAGGAGACACAGCAAAAGGTCTACTGAAGCACAGACGACTACTACCACATGGGCATTTTGGAGTCCTAGTGTCTGGGAGAAAAAGGGGAAGGAGAAGGAATGGAGGGGGAAAGGCGGAGGGGTAGGGAGAAAAGAAGTGTCACTGTCAAGGGAGGGCTATTTCACTTGGATTAGTAGGAGAGAGAGCTATTGCTGCATATTGAGGCCTGAAAGGAATATGAATGAAACTCACTTAGACCTATGACTCTGAAATCAGGAAAAAATGCCCAAATCTTACCCCCAGACTCATATAAGCAAGCTCACAACAATGGAAAGTCACCATCATTTTGAATACAGACACAGCACAGGAGACTACATGAGCCTTGGGCACTTTTGCCTCTGAAGGTTCTTAATTTGACTGCGCTCTACTACCCCCATCTACACAATTCTTCACAATACCCCCATCCTCACAGTACTCTCTTGTGACTGGCGTAGCTCTACTTACTTTCAAGGGGAAGGATGATAAGAGGATGAGGAAATAAAGAAAAGAGACAAAAACGGGTCAGGTGGAGCCCTCTCTCCTGATGGGAGAAGGGACTGCTCAACCACTGTAGCACATTTATTTATACACTCGGGAGGAGGATGTCAATCTTACATCCACTGCCTAGCAGCTCGTTTGCCTGGCTGGCCTGGGCCCCTTGTCTTTTTGGAGCTGGAACAGTTTGTTTATGTGGCTTGTTTTGGGCTCTCTGTTTTTAGGGCTGGCCTTGCTCTGGCCCCACAGTGTGATGAATCTCTAGCTTGAGCCACTCTCTACATCTCCTCATGTTTGTTTTGTAGTTGTAAGCATTGGGTGGTCAGTTGATGTTGGAGGAGCTGTGTTTGAAGAACTCTTTGGAAGACTTTCTTTCTTTCCCTTTCTTTCTTTCTTTCTTTCTTTCTTTCTTTCTTTCTTTCTTTCTTTCTTTCTTTCTTTCTTTTTTTTGAGACAAGGGCTTGCTATGCAGTTCAGGTTAGCCTAAGCTCACTTTGTAGCCCAGACTGGTCTTGAACTCACAATGATCCTCCTACCTCAGCCTCCCAAGTGCTGGGACTACAGGAGTGCACCACCACATCTGGCTGACCTTTTCATTTTTGAACCCTTTTTATTTTAAGTGTTGTCTATGGATTTTAAGTCTCTGTATTTTGTAATTTAACCATGTACAGTTTATTAATCTATAACAGTAGTCAGCTACCAGTGTAGCTGGCAACTGCCAGAAGGTGTTAGTGATTTGAGTTTTTTTATAACATATTACTGTAGCACTGTTTTACACATTTTATGGTTATACTTTTTTGTTGGTTTCCCAAGACCAAGTTAAAGCGAGACCTGTGTTAATTATAATTAACCTCATGCTAACTATAAAGGTTAGTTAAGTCTCTATGAAAAGTCTTAGAACCTCTTAGTACTTTCGTCAGTGTCAGCTGTCTGGATGAGTCATGGCCATTGCTTGACTGAGTTTTTTTTTTTTTTTTATGAAACCTTGAGAGATTTTTTGGTGACTCCCTTTAGGCACACTATATATTGCTGACCACTTCTCTCTGTAGTCTCACAATCTCTTTGGTCAGAAGACCAGGGACTTACCAAGTTGTGGGATTTTACAGCGGAGGTTTTTTTTATATCTTGGATCTTTATTGACCTCAAACAGCTGGGACTAAAATATTGGCTGTCTTTTTAGATCATTTATCTGTTTAGTTTTTGGTCTATAATCATTAGTTGTTGAACATCTAGAAGAAAAGATTGATAACAATACAGTGTAATAGTGGCAGTAAGCTTAACATTATTGTCTTATCTAAATATCAAGGACCTTAGAACATAAAACAGAACCATTATTTTTTAACAACCATGGATATTTTAAATTTGAATACCGGTAGAATGTTAAGAAAAAGTTACACATTTTACATGGTAAATTAGAAATCAAAACCATATACAACATTATAACATGAAAATCATTATGACTGAGAATTTTCAGCACTCAGTCTGAGGTGGCATGAAAAAGATAAGAGAGGAAAACAAAGTATTGAAAGGCCTTTAATCAGTCAGTGGGGGTTGGGGCGCTGCAAAGAGGTGCAGGGGCTCTCTGCTCTAACAAAGGGATGAAGCTGCTTTTATTAACTCTTCTTGGGGTGGTGCTCAACTAGCTGGTGATGGTGAAGCCAGGAGTGACATTTTATCTAGGGATGGGGGTGGTCTTTGGCATTACATGGGAAGGAGACGTAGGAATTTTATTTTAGATTTGGGAGACCAGAAGAAGTCTGATAAGGTGTCTTTTTGTGATCACTTCATCATGTTGGAGCTCTGCCATGGTGACTTGGCAGATTTGCATGGGCAAAAACCTATCAATCTTGTCTTTTGGTTGATAAGGGATGATGTGTCTCTCTAGCTACTTCCTGCTGAACAAGGGTGTTGTGTTGGGGATTGGGAGGGTTGATAGTTGGTCTCACAGGAGCTTGCATGGTAGAGATGTCGCTGAGGATGAGAATTTTTCTGGCAGTGAACTCATGGATCCTGGATTGAATGAACTTTGAGAGAAGTTTAAAAACACAAGGAGTTATGAGCAAAAAAACCCATCTTTTTAGTGTAAGAAACTGAAAGACTCAATAAGATACAAAATCCCCAATAAATATGGGGAAAGGGTAAGAAACTTCTAAAGGATAAAACAATTCAGGGAAAAGGATAAAAGAAGGAAGGGAAAAGAAAAGATAGAAATTAATATATGTATATATGCACACTTAAGGTAGATATGATGACTGTACTATTAATTTTATTAGTCCTTAGAAAAAAAGTTAACATTCATAGGACCAGACTAATTCTATATGCCTATACCTGGAAAACTGAGCAATTCTGGAAGACAAGTATACGAAATAACAACCTTTGGTATCTTCCCATCACCTAGCTTAGAAAGCCTATATTATTATTTTGGGCTCTTTATTACTGTTATTTATCTTTATTGTTTTTCTTATGCTTTGTTCTGCTCTAGCACAGAAAGGATAGATGTACAAGTATACGTTTATACATGCTTAGAACTACTCCTAAAGAGTTTATGAGATTTTATTAAATATCAAAATATGAACAGCTACATTGAAGAACATGAGACATTATGGTAGCCATAGCTGATTTCATATCTTCAGGTTCTGAAGTCCAACAATGCCTTTATTCTTTGAGTTGATTGGTTTAAGTCTGTTTTCTATTTACAACAGTTAACATTCATAGGACCAGACTAACTCTATATGCCTATACCTGGAAAACTGAGCAACTCTGGAAGTATATGACATAACAACCTTTGGTATCTTCCCATCACCTAGCTTAGAAAGCCTATATCGTTATTATTTTGGGAGTTAGTCCAGTCCTATGAATGTTAACTGTTTTTTTCTAATTGCAATATGTGAAAAGATATGATCAGCTTTTTTGAAGAAAACAAAAGACATTAAGGTGGCCATTGTTTTCTTCTTATTGTCTGATTTGAAGGCCTGTAATGCTTTCACTCTTTTGTTTTAGCTGGTTTTATATTATTTTGTTTTGCTTGAGTTTGTGTGTGAATGTGTGGACAACCATTTTGAAGAAAACAAGACACTAAGATAGCCATTGTTAATTTCCTGTTATGTTTTGAAGACCTGTATTGCTTGCATTATTCTGTTTTGATCTGCTTTGTTGTGTTTTACTCTTTTGATTCTCTTTTTAAAAAAACACACATCTTTTTCTGTACATCTGCGATAGCATGCTGCTGATTTGCCTCCAATTTTGGAGGCAGGTCACAAAATGCAACTGGGTAATGGAGACAAGAGGCAGGTGGGTGATTCCTCATTTACAGAAGTGAGCCATTGGAGGGAATGGGAGAAAACCAAGGGCTTGTGCTGGCCAATGCCCTGTGCATGATGTTGTATCACCTAAGACAGTATGTGACCTGTCCAAACTCATAGTCTCCAAACACTTACTTTTTATAGTACCATGCTGGGGAACTGCCCCCATTTTGTAATTAATAAATAAATGAGTTAATTGAGGGAAGATGGTTCAGAGTGAAACAGAAAAGAATGGGTTTGAAGGCTAAAGTAGAAATGTGAATATGATAGAATAAGGTTACTAAAGCTAAACTGGCAATGCAGAGACAGTGAAGGTTGTGAGGGCCAAGTGTAGCATATGAGAGACACTAGGTACGTTACACTGGGAGCACAGTGGACAGAGAATGCTTTGTGACAGGCTTTCATGAGTAAAACAGACATGTAATCACAATGAGAGCATCCAGGGCAGTGATGGCGAGCCTTTTAGAACTTGCAGTGATAAAAACCAGCCTGCTGTGGCACTTGTGCCATAGATCTGCAATCACTGATCTAGGGGACCACAGACTTTTAAGGCATTTTACTTAAGTTTCTTTTGAAATAAAAAACAGGAGGCAGGAAGGAAAGGAAAAATATTGGAAAAATGAAGTAAATCCAAGGTAGAAGTAATGGCTATCAGTAGTAACCTGACCAGGTGTGGTTACAATTACGTATTAGATAATAAGGTTCTTTTTGGCTGGGTATGTAGCTCAGTGGTAGAGCACTTGCCTAGCATGCATGAGGCCCTTGTTTCATTCCAACACCACACAGATAAAATCTTTTATCTGCTTAAGATTACCTCTGATGGGTACATCTGGTGCATGGGGGCCCAGTGGAGCTTTAGAATCATTTATTAAAGCTTCCCATGAAGACAAACAGAGGTGACACCTAATAGTGCTGCCACAATATAGTTATGACAAACAGCTTGGTGGTTTCAAGGAGTTAGTAAGTGGGTCATGGCTACCATGTATTTGCAGACAGAAAAAGAAAACTGTCAAGAAATTCAGACCATTGAGTACTTATAACTTGGACCAACTTGAGGAGTCTTTGATTTATCAGATTAACTGGCAACAAAATAAATAGTGTGGCACTGACACTTTTCTGTCTGGCCATGACAGAAGAGAAAACTGTAATGTTCATCAGGTCACTTCTTCTCGAGAAGATGGATATACAGAACAAGAAAGGTCCCCCTGGAATAGAGATTACTCTGATTACATCAAGTCAGACTATAAACATCCAAGAAGAGGACATTCTTATGATGATAGTATAGAAGCAAGAAGCAGGAACCAAGAAAAACTCAGAGAGAGAGAGAAATGGAAGGAAAATATCCTAGAAGAGGACCTTTTCTGGGGAGCAGCCCAGAACCATCAAAAACCCAGAGTTCAGCTCAAGATGAACTTACTACAAAGAAGAAAAATGAGCTGAATACTCTCCTTACTCATGCCAGTGGAGCATATATTCCTCCTGAAAAGCTCAGGATGATGCAAGAGCAGACTACAGGTAAAAACTAGCTTAGTTTAACAGAGGAGCTGCGAGGCCCTAAAGAAGTCAACCAGTCGTCTTATCAACAAAAGTCAACGTTTCCAATATACATATTATTATTCAACAACTTCATCAAAAAAGTAGTCAGGGGAAGCAGACTGCCGTCCAGATCTGTTTTACGAGCACAGGGTGCATCCTGGTCTTCACCCATGTTCATGCAGCATTGGTGACAATTAGCAACTCAAAATTTCCACAAATTAGAGAATCATCAAGAGGTTAACTTTTAATTTTTGAAAAGGTTATCAAAGAACTGATAAGCGACTTTGGTTCAAAATCTGTGGCACATATTATTAACCAAAATTTAGCAATAAAGTTTTACTAGAGATGCTCACTTTGCTCCTGGAAAGACCAATACATGACTGTGCTGAAGTGGCTATTGGTTTTTTCAAGGAATGTGGTCTCAGATTAACACAAGAGGGATCACTGCTATCCTGGAACACCTCGGAAACACTGCATAGATCTGAAATTGAAAAGAGTTCAGTATGTGATTGAAGTGATGTTTGCTATATAGAAAGATGGATTCAAGGACCACCCAGTCATCCTGGAAGGATTTGACTTAGCAGATGAAAAAAACTAGGTTTTCTCACCTAAATTTGCAAGACTGAAATTTGGATTCTCAGGAGCAGGAGGGAGAGGGGAAGGAGGATGAAGAAAAAAGGAGGAGGAAATGACAAAAACGAAAAGGAAGACAAAGATGAGGAAGAGGAAAAAAACAAAGAACAGGAGGAAGAAGAAGAAAAAGGATGATCTAAAATGCAGGTTTAATGATAAACTAAATTCTCTGAGAAGTTTAAAAGTTCTTCTCATAAATAAATTAAGGAGATGTTTCCATTCAGGTGGCATAGCAATTAAGATGTAAGATCAAGACTGTCAAACACTAAAATTGTCATTCTGAAAGTTTGACACTTGGTTTAAATACTATTTGGTAGAAATCTGTAGACCTGGAGGAAATGTAAACCTAGCACTTTACTACACAGTACATGCTGACAAGGGAGATGAGGCAGTACAGTGTCTAGAGCTTTGAGGGGCTCTTGCTTAGGAACAAGAGAATTAAAACGCAAGAACAAAGATGCTTAACCTCAGAAAATGAATCATTTTATTCTGTGTAACTGATTTTCACACCAACTGAACAGGAAAAACTTTCTCCCTCAAGAGTAGCACAAATAACATCAGAGAAAAATTAAAGAATTCAATTCATGGATAGCACACATTGATAATAATTCAATGATGAAGCTGTTTAAAGCATTCTGAAGAGAATTCCTAGGCAAGAAAAATGAATTCTATCAAAGTTACCCCACCTTCATCCCACCCTATCAATCCTATGTATGTGGCAAAAAAAGAATAGAACCTAGAACCTCAATTCTTAGGTACAAGCAAATCGATCTTGATAAAAAGTTCCACAGAAGTATAGAACATCAGATTTTGAGTTATGTAGGTAACCTCATGGTGCACTTAATAAATGTTTATTAGCACCTGTATACAAGGCAGAGGGGATTGTAAGACTTCATGAATCTGACCAATTATGGTGGGCTCACTACAGTGAAAAAGTATGGTCCCGCCAGCAGCAGGACATCATAAAGTGCAGGCTAATAGAAATTAGCAAGTCTGGGGGGCTCCTTTAGTTCCAAAATGTACACGGTAATTCACCTCAGCCAGAATGTATTTTCTAACACCTGATGTAATTAGTAAATAAAACCCAGGTCACAAATTCCTTACCCAGTAAGGCTCCAGTGGCTTCAAGGACAAATGAGCACCAACTTTTCTATGCACACAAGGGGTCACTGTGACAGAACTGTCTTCCCTATGTGGCTTCTCTGATGTTGAATGAGGTATGAAGTCCGGGTGAAGCCTTTCCCACATGCATCACACTGATAGGGTTTCTCTCCAGTGTGGATTTTTTTATGTTCGACAAGACCTATTTTCTGAGTAAAACTTCTCTCGCACTCATTACATTTATAGGACACAGGAGTTCTGGCATTTTCCCACAGGCTCTCCATCTTAGCCTGGCCTTCCCTGGCCTCTTCAAGCAGAAGTTCCTGCTCATTTCTATGACCAAGGATTCTCTGGTGTCTCAGGAGATTTGAACTCCGCCTAAAGGCTTTACCACACATGGTACACTGGTATGGCTTCTCTCCAGTGTGAATTCTGTGATGTTCAAAGAGGCTGCACCTCTGGCTGAAGGTTTTCCCACAGTCTTCACACTCGTAGGGCTTCTCTCCTGTGTGTGTTCTATGGTGTTTGATAAGGTCTGATCTGTGACTAAAGGCTTTGCCACACTCTTCACACTCATAGGGTTTCACACCTGTGTGGATCCTCCTGTGCTTACACAGCCCTGAACTTTGAGCAAAGCTCTTTCCACATTCGAGACAAATGTGCTGCCTGCTCCCTAGAGCATTTTTCTGCATTTTTTGTAACCTGTCCTCCTGTTCGCTGGCTTTGGCACAAGCAGGAACTTGGGCAATGTCCTCATCCAGGTGGCACAGAGTCTGCCCAGGCTCTTGTCCTGGATGTTCTTCAGCTGGAGGAAAGCCCCTGATCTTTGCCTGCATTTCACCACCTGAAAGAGCCAGGGCCAACAACAGTTGGTTAGGCCCCGTGTGGGAGAAAGCTGTGTGATGAGCACCAGGGAGATGAGAGTTGCAGGGCTCTCTGCGTGGCAAGGATTCAAGTGCAGTAGCCAGGATGGGAAGAAAGCTGTTGGGCAGGAAGAGAGCTGAGAATGGGGCAAGGGCACTGGGAGAAGGCACAGGTGGGAATGGAGGGAGCAGGGATGAGGCCAAGGACTGTGCTGGGGACACACGTGGCGCTAGTATGGGGGAGGGGTTTGCTAAGCAATAAGAAAAGTAAGGCAGGGCCACACACGAGGATCAGATGCTGAAGGGGCTGAGTAGGAGGCAGTGAACAGGGCGAGAAGGATTTCTGAAGTGTTACATCAGAGTAACAACTCTGAACCTGGCCAGTGACCAAAGATATGGAATGTTATCTTGGACTATACCCAGAGAGACAGGGTCCCCACACAGAACAGCTGTTGGGACAGGAATGTAAGGGGAACAAATATATCTATTTGACTGCACCCTGTCCCTGAGCTAGGGACTGAAGCCAGTGCTTTGCGCATGCTGGGCAAGCACTCTACTGCTGAGCCCCAGCCCCAGCCCCGGCCCAGAAATCAATGTATGCTGTGCATCTCCTCTGAGCCAGGTCAGTGCAAGGCACCTTAGCTGCCTTACCCCGCTCAACTTGGACTAGATCCCTGGCAGAGCACAAAAGCAAACAAGAGCAGAGGTTGAAGGAGCCAGTAGTTTAACAATGGTCGCTCGGTAGGGATCAACAGATCTGACAGGCTGCCAGGGCCAGCAGGCCTCACTGCCAAGCATGCTGAGACCCCTCGGGCGACCCAGAGCCCCTCAGTCTTACCCAGGGAGCCAGGGTGGCCCCAGCTCAGCTGCCTTTCATTTCTGCCAAGGGTCACCTGGGAGGGAACTGGCTGCATCTTCCCAGGGTAGAGACTCAGGGCCATGTCTTCCACTTTCAGCAGCCTCTACAGCAACAGAAGACCAAAGCGATGGAGTGGTAGCATCTGGGAAACAGACAATACTGGAAGCTGGCAATGAAACTGCACAAACCCCTTAAGTGTGCACTTCCATGAAGCTGGTGACCAGCAACTCTGGGATAAAAGGGAAAATTCACATCCCCCAGGACCAGGTGGAGGATCCGGGATAGCGGCAGAGGCAGGGTGAGCAGGACGAGGCTCTGTAGGAAGCAGGACAGTGATGAAGGGTACTGACCAGGGGAAGGCATTCCGCTTACCTGGGACTCCGGAGGAAGCTTGTCAGCTGCCACTGCATCTTCTCTGCATCCATCACGCTGGGCAACTAGTATGAAAAAAGCCCTGGGTGAGCTCTGCCCTGCCATCAGCCTCCCTGCCTTGGGGAATCCAAATTCAAAAACTGCATCAATTTTTGCCACACAAACTTATACAAAGCCCTGCTTTCTAATGTGCCCAGTCCCCACTGGCTCTAACCTCAGAGCCCAAAGATATTTGCTGTGCTCTGCAAAGACATAAAATCGACGCAGGAAAGCAGCACCCTCATGTGGAGTGGTGAAATGAATCAAAACAAAAAACCTTTGTCATTCGAAGCTCTGATGAATTTTGCTAGGGAAGGGGAGGATCTTTGTTCAGTATGTCTTTAGGAGCTATGAGGGGCCATTCTGCCTTGGCTTTCAAAAACTAAGTCAGTGCTGGACCTAGAAAGGTAGGAATGGGAGTCTGCTTGCATAGAACTTGCTCAGATTCAAGAAAGAAAAGTCAGAATCAACTTTAGACTTCCTTACAGGAGGGAAACACTGAACGGGACACAAAGTGGTGTAGGGTAGAACCTCTACAGAGAGATGGGAGACTGAGCGTTGGCTGGGTGTCCCAGTGCTGTGGGTAGCAAGCACTGACACACATTTAGGGCACAGGAAAAGTCACCCGAGGACACAGTCCTTCCCTACCAAGTGAGTATCATGCTATTTTAATAAGGATCCTAAGGGTTAGATTTGTGTCATTTACATTGCAATCGTCCTATGACTGTTAGATATTCTGGCTAACTTTACAGATATTTTCTTCTCCGGAATCGCTATTTAAACTTGTGCTACTAATGTGTCTCTTTCTTTGGCATCTTTCACACAGAGTGGAAGCTCTATGAGGAGGATTCTGTCTCACTGGAGGCTCCGTCCTCAGTGCAAACCACACTGGCTGTGACAAGGGAGGCTCCCCGGTTTCATGTCAGAACGGAGGACCGAGTCCTTCCCCCCTACACCTCACTGCCATCGTGCTGTGCCTAGGCTTGGCCGGGAGCTCTCTGCCACTGCGCTAGCATGTTCCCCTTTAGTCTCTGTCTCAAAGTAGAGCTCGTCAGTGATAAGCACATGAAGCCCTGTCAGCCCATCTTCCAGGCCACCCTTTGGTGAACTGGGCAAGGCCTGGAGAAGGCAGGCAGGCTGGGAGAGGATATTCACCGGTGTCCCGCGTGGGCCAGGCTCCCCGAGATTCACGCTTGAGCAGCGGCTTCACTGCCTGGACCTGGCCACTCTGAGACCTCTGGGCCGCTGTCCCCTGTCCCACCTTGCAACCCGGAAGTGCTTGGTTACCTGGGACCTAGAAGACAGTCACTTACTTTTACTTATCCACCAAATGTTTCTACCAACTATGTGTACACACTTTCTATTTCCTAGGCATTTTTGCAAGAGTTTCAGGTGTATAACTCACTCAGTGACACAGCGCTGGGCACTGTTATTCTCTGGGTTTGACGTCTAGGAAACTGGTGCTGAGCTGAAGCAGTTTCCTCAGGTCGCTCAGCGGATCTGTGACAATGCTAACACGGCAGCTGAACGGCTCTGGAGCCCATACTCTACACCACCGCTTTGCCTCTTTATGCTTTCACGAAAACCCTTTAGAAATTGGTGGAAAATTCTCAAAAAAATACTATTTTCCTTATCTGAAAAGTGAGTATAATTTACAGGGTTTGGGGGAACTAGTAAATAGGGTCACAGTATGTGAGATCCCCCAGCAGAGGGCCTCGCATCTGGGATGTCCTCAACATTCAAGTTTCTAAGGAGACATTTATGGTTAAATGACAGTTTTCAAACTACTTTCCCAAATGTTGCTCAGAACTTCCCTTGTTCTTTATAAAGAGCAAAGTGAAGACATTCAAAATGACTTTGCTGTTACAGAGCCAGTGCAGCTGATTTAAGCCCAGGACCCTGGTGTCCTGCTCAATGGTTTGGAGCCTGGCCCCTTGTCGCTGAGGGAAGCTACACTAGGACACTACACCACACACACAGAAGAACCAGGCTCATAAAGCAGCAGTGACGGAGGGAAAACCAGCCCATTTTCCACCAGAGGTTCTAAATCGGTGCATGACTTTAGGAGAATAACTAGTTTTATTCTCAACTGATCTCTAAGGAAAATATAAAACTTCCTTCAATTACAAATGGAAGCGACAATCCAATGTGTCCTAAACAGTCCCAGGGCTTTGTTACCAAGAGAAACTGCAGACACTGCCACAGTTTAAAGTGCTGTCAGCCAGTCTCCAAAGTCATTCATCCTTATCGCCACTTTGAAATGACCAGCTACTAGCCTTCTCTTTAGGCCTTACTATTCAGGGCATCAATAAAAAAGCGTTATCATAGTTGGTTAATACTTTCCTAGGTCAAGTTTAATAGGGTTACGTTCCTTGAAATCTTTCCTATTGTCCTTAATGTGCACAGGAATATCATTCTGAGAAACGGACCGCAGTATTTGCCTCACTTCCAAAAAGGTCCATGGTACAGACAGAGTGGCAGCTCCTGGATCATAAAGGAACGCCCGCACTCCAGCCACGAGGTTTCGGGAGGGCACGAACCGCAGCTCTCTGATACTAAACCTGATCTTTCTACCTGCAGCGGCGCCTCCTCCAGCGGCCCCTCCACAAACTCCAGCAGTGCTGCGGCTTCTTCCCCGCTCTGTGGACGCCGCGCGCGCACCCAGGCCTGCAGCTCCGCGGGCAGCGCGGCCAGGAACTGCTCCAGCACCAGCAGCTCCACGATCTGCTCCTTGCTGTGGGTCTCGGGCCGCAGCCACTGGTGGCAGAGCTCGCGGAGCCGGCGCAGCGCCTCCCGGGGCCCAGGGGCCTCGAGGTAGCGGAAGGCGCGGAAACACAGGCGGGCGCGCTCTGGGCCCAGCACAGTGTTCTCCTCCACCCAGGCGGCGGCCTCTTCCTCCTCCACCTTCACAACCAGAAGTTCCATCTGCTGCTCGGCAGAGCGCGCATCCAGGGCTGCACGATCGCTCGGTTCTCTCGCCATCGTTTGCCGCCGGCCTCACTGAGGCGTGCGTGGCGTCTCTGCGGGAGAAGCCCGAGCGGTGGAAATCACCGTCCGTCGCTAGGCATGTAAACCGTTCCTCCCGTGCAGCCCGGGCACCGGGGGACTTTCCAGGTAGCGGCTGTGCAGCTTCCTCTCCGTGCTCAAGGGCCTCGGTGGCGCCGTCACCTGGGCCGCCACAAACCGGTCCCTCACAAGTTCCTCCCCGCAGCCCCAGGGCGCGGGTCTAGCAGTCCGCCTCGGGGAGACAGCAAGACCCAGGCCACCTCCTGGGCGTTCCAGGAAGCCCCTCTCGCGACTGCCCCTCTCCATGTGCTGCCCTAACGCCCAGGACTCTGGCCACGACTTGGTGATCTTCTCGCACTGACCAGACCGACGGCCAGGACCTTCCCTCCAGCCCCGCCTCCGCGAGGCTCCCTCCGAGCGCGAACTGCGCCTGCGCCTCAGCCGCCCGCGGCACCCCCACCCTGGAGGCTCCCGGGCCGCACGCGCCCTCCGCGAGAACCAGGGCCCCGCCCGCCTCGCCTGCGACGCACACACGGCCCCACCTCCCTGTCTGGACGGAAGCCAACGTGGGCGCCGCCACCCGTACTCACTGGGGTCCAGGACCGGCGGCCCCCGCGCGGAGACGGCCGCTTCCGCCGCTCTAGCCGCGCAGCTCGGTGGTCCCGCCCCGCCCCGCCCCCGACAGTTTTCCCGAGCAACAAGGGGGAAACGCTCAGTGCTGAATCTTTTGTTTTACTAATAGAAGTGAAAAGAATGTATATTTTATTTCCTTGGATAAGCACAAAGAAACCCCAGGAAAGGGTTTCTTACATAAGACAATTAATGATAGTTGTTCCTTGTGAGGCATGTGGTTAAAAAGTAGGGACTGGGGGAGGTATTGCCATCCTTTTAGTTTTTTACTTTTAGAGCCGATTGCATTACCTAATTAGAACAATTTAAAATGCATAAGGAGAATGCTGATGGCATACCTAGAAAATCCAAAACAATCTACCACCCAAACTATACCTCAGCAACACTGCTGAGTTTAAAAAAAAATGATATCCACACCAGCAGCACAAGTAAGAAAATATATTCTCTAGCTGGGCGTGGGCGTGGTTGTGTGCCTCTGTGATCCTACCACTTGGGAGGCTGGAGCAGGAGAATCGCCTTGAGTTTGAGGCCAGCCCGGATTCCTTAGCCCATGACCAGCCTGAACAACACAGTGAGACCTTGTCTCAAATATCGAAAATGAAAATGCATTTTATTTTTTAAACATCAATTTCAGGAGCACAGAAATACAAAAGATGCCTTAATACAATGTATGTATGAGAACTTGGTATCATGAAGATGTCATTCCTTCCTAAATTAAAATATAAACTTATTGGAAAGCTAAGCAAAATCCTGAGAGTGTACTCTACGGAACTTAATTGGTCTATGCTAAATTTATATGGTATATGAAAAAGGGAAGTGAGACAACTATGAAGCAGCTCTGAGCAGGATTTAAAATTAACCAGTTGGCTTTTTGTGTTTACTTGTGAGTGTGTCTACT
>RJWT010029895.1:0-14793 GCA_004365215.1 Cuniculus paca | reverse complement strand
AGATGTGGCTAAGGAGCTGGACTTTGCTATGTGATTCCACATGTATGCATGTAAACCCAGCCTCCCCGTCTCCTAAAGAGCCAAAGATCACAGCTAGCAGATGAGTGCGCAAGGACACAAACACGTTTCTCTGGTTGTGCAGCATACTTGTTGATGTCATCAGCCACGGTGTACTTTCAGGAGTGCTGGAGGCCCTCACTGTCTCCAGGTCAGACTGCTCACAGTTACAGCTGCATGCAAGGACCCAGGAACACAGGAATCCCAGACCGGGATAAGCTGTTCATGTTGCTTCTGCTCTCCTGTGCCACCTACCCTCAGGCCTAAAGTCTGATGATGATAAATGCTGCAATAAATAAATAAATAAATAAATAAATAAATCAAACAAGGCTGAGGGTATAAGAGTGGCAGGGGATTGTGTTCGCCTTTTTCAGTTATAAACAGGGAAATCAAGACAGGTTGACTAAGACGACACTGATCAAGAATACAGAGCGGTACGGAGGAGCCACTGCATGCAGAAGAGCCACCGGGTGCTGAAACCAGTAGAGACAGCAAGAAGGCAGTGCGACAGCACTGGTGGGTGAGGGACAGAGGAAGAGGAGCAAGACTGCATGTGGGGTGGGGGAGGGGTCTGGGATCCTGCACACCAGGCCACAGAAGGATGTGGCTTTTATGCCCAGTGAGACAGGGAAACTAAGGACAGTTTTGGGCAAAGGAGTGACATGGTCTCAATTACATTTTCAAGAGATCACACATGTTGCTCTGGGAAAAATACACATCAGAAAAAGATCCTACTAGGCTCTAACAGAGATTTCATTATGTTACATCACAGTGTCTGTATGCCCACCTCTGCTAGCACAAGACCACAACAGCCTTGAAGGGGCCAAGTTCTACTGGGCTTGTATCATGAGAACTAACTGGCATATACTAGGTGCTCAGTAAATAACTATAGAAAGGTTAAATGTTGAAACCCTTGAGTTTTCTCTGCTTTTCCCTTATTGTCTAAATAACAACAAATTACACTTCCTATGAAGCAGAAAGCAAGAATGTATACAAGCTGTAAGGGGCTACACTTTGTATCTCTGGGATCAAGAGTCTCGGCAGCTACCAATGCTTGAGGTTCAGAGACTGGGTCAAACTTACTGGGAAACAATCACTCTTAGTTTTGCATCCCTAAAGACGCGGTGTTGCTCAGGTGGACTTCAGCAGAAGGAAAGGGATCCATGGCGGTCTCCGGGAGCCTCCTACGTGGCTGCCCTTGGGTTGTTCAATGGCGTTTGATGCCACTGGTGAACAGCTCCAGAAGGGACGTTTTCTGTAACTTCTCCAGATAATCCGAGTCCACTCTCTCCTTAAATGAGAACTTAATCTCTAAAATCTGTTTTTGCTATCTAATGTCAATGGGGCAAGACCCATCTACAACATGAAGATAAAAGTAGTCCTAGGTACGGGCCATAAGCTAGGTGATCCTAAGGGACTGTCCTTGAGATCCTAATAATTTATATAAACAAACCAACTCTAACACCACCAAAACACTGTCACTTTTATGGGAGCAGGGAGAGCAAGCACCAGATCATTTTGAAAACTGTTACACTTAGTCCTGTCACCTCCATGACACCCAATAAACGCTAATAACAAGGAGCTTTTGCCTCAGTTCATTGTTAAAGCAGTGGGCTTTTCATACACAAACAATTTTTTCCAAGATTCTGGTTGCAAGCCAAATCAGTCATAAACCAAATCAAATTCAATGGTTAGGTTCAATGTTGACCTTACAGAGAAATTTGGTTTGGTTCTTGACCAATTCAGTTTGATAGAAAGAATTAAGTTCATGAACCAAGGTGCCACTGTACTCTAGAAAAATGCCAATAAGTCTACCCGATACTGTTATCACTGAAAGGAAGACTTTGCCTTTGGGCATTATTTATCTTAAATGTCAGTTAAAACAAAGCTGACACAATAAAATTGCTATCTGGCAGAAAGGCCCCTCTGCTAGATGGCTGTGAGACGGGGAGGACTTGAGGCCATGAGTGAGTTCCGCAGTGTTTGCAGTAAGCACTATACGCATGTGACTGTGCCCCAGTCTGCTGTCTGCCAGCGGATGCTGCCTCGCTCCTGATGAAACCTCTGCGCAGGCTGCTGCTCCATCCTACGCTAAGCGTCGACCCCAATGCACTGACAGCAGTAAGCTCGGAGCACTGGCCGGACACAAGGGGCACTCAGGAACTTCACCTGGCTCTTCATCTAACCTCCACCAGGTATTTTATTATCTCCCCTCACAGCTAAGCAGCAGAGGCTCAGAGAGGTTTGATTACTTGCCCCCAATCACATGCGTCCAAGTACTCTCAAGCCCGCGGGCAGGCACATCTGACTCCACCGCCTATCACGCGCCGCATTCCGCGGACTGTGCCTCTGCCTTCAGAAGGAACGAGAAGGAGGAACCTCTCTGGATGGCTTGATTTCCTCATCCACTGTTTAAGATGGTTCTGCCACCTTTGCTATCCACACGTAGTCACAGAACCATGGGACACTGGATCTTTAAGAGCCATTACAATTATCTGCACACCAAACCAGCCCAAAACATAGTGGCTTTAGAGTGACACTCATGTCACCATCTCATTCTCTCCTGTGGGTCAGCAGTTCAAGGAAGGGCTTGGCTGGACAACTGCGGCTGAGTCTTTCTCATGTAGCTGCTGGTCACAGCTGGTAGAGCAGGGGCTGGCCCGGCATGTTCCCCACTCTTGGCAATGCAGGCGCAGGGAACCTTAACCTCTCCAGTCATGGCCACTGCCCGTACACCAGTCTGAGACTGGACTTTCCCCAGCGTGGGTCTCAGGGTGGATGAGTTACCCGACACCCTTGAGAGCCCCAAAGCCATCCCTATGGCGGCGGGAGGATTCGGCTACTAGCAAGTCACAGCCCCGGCCAGGAGGAGGGGAAAGAGACTGGACCCTGCCTGGTGATGAGGAAGTGACAGTGGTTCAACCAAGAAGAAGGCACAGAATGAACAGTACCGCTGCTGCGGTCACCTACGAAAAACATTCAGTTCAGTAGCCTGGCTTTTTTTCCCTTGTCTTTTTGAGACAGTTTTGCTATGCAGTTCAGGTTGGCCTTGAGCTCACTCTGTATGCCAGGCTGGCCTTAAATTTGCAATGATCCTCCTGCCTCAGCCTCCTGAATGCTGGGATTATGGGCTTGAGCCACCATGCCTGGCAGTACCTTGGTTTTATAGATAAGAAAACTGAGCTTAAAAATAAAATAGAAAGATCCAAGAATACTATCTCCCTCCATATTCCACCTTTCAAATAATGTGTTTATGTCTTGAATCTGCTAAGACAGACGACCTGCTACTGAACCTCAGGTTCACTTGATTTCCACATTCACCTCCCAGATAAAGAACATAAACAGACAAAGCCAAAACCGTCCTATAACACGGCAATCAAGAAAAAGGATCTCAATGATTTTCCTTCCTTGCTGTCTAACAAAACATGAAACGTTAAGGCAAGACTGGAACAGACTTGCAGGACTTCACACGGTGGATTCCGTATGCCTCTTACTCTAGAATCAAGACTAGAGACTGGAGGGGCTCGGGGCCTTAAGTTCTCATGCTCACAAGTACACAATTGCTGCAGGAAACCAACTGCACCTGAGGCCGCCCAGCTCTGCCAGCCCAGCTGCTCCCTTTTCTACACATTTCACCCATCAGTACTCATTCTCCCACTTTCTTAACAGTGTCTGCTAGACACACAACTCTGTCATCTGTTCCAGCGTGGATCACGCTTTCTAAAAACGCCTGTTCCCAGCTGAGTCTCTGGACGCACTTCTTTAAAATAGCGCCCGGCCCCAACAGAACAGCCTCCAAGCACTGCCCTGGGTTCCGGCAGCTGGCACACCTCGGGCTTCGGCTCAGTCTGTGAAACATGTGGTGTACCCTCTAACTTTTCATTTAAAGGCCACCAAATTAGAACTTCCCAGAATTAAACGAGACTTTACACATCTTCGTAAAATTTCACCTTAAAAAAGCGAATAGGTTTTGGCCACATGTTCCAGCTTAGATAATTCTGAATCTTGATTCTGCCACCATTGGTCAAATGATGACAAGAATTACTGAAATCATTCCTGCCAGAAAAAAAAAAAAAGCAAATTTCGCAACTCAGGTGTATCATCTGGCAAGTTCATGTAATTAACTAAAAGCTCTTCATAGCAGATGACCTCGGTAACACGGCGGCAGGAATGCGGGCGCTGCTAGGGCTACACAGTGGGTAGAGCCACCTCCCGAAAATCCATCTGTGAAGCTCACCCCAGTGTACCCGAGCTTATCAGCATGAAAATTCAGAACAAAGGAGAAACAGCCTTCAATTCACAGCAAAACCTTATCTTAAAATGTGAAAAAAGGACCTGAATCGAAATCATCTTCCCTGTGAGACCCTTACGGCACCAAGTTGAACCGGAAGAAGGATGGTCCAAGAATGCCCCACAAATCCACTTAACCGAAGAGGAGGGTCTGCTTGCAAGAGAGGGGAGATAGAAAAGACATGGGATTCATAAGACCTGCAAGTGGAAAGAAAGCAGGCTGTAAAGGCATGTTTTGTTTCAAAAAGCAAAAGCCAACAGCAGAGTTCAAAAAAGTGATCATTCACTGGGTGTTTTGGGAAAGGATAAGAATTATCACAAGGTTTCTGATTCTATCAAGTCACTTCAGCAGTGAAGAAACGGACAGTTATTTAACAGGAGCCTATGCTAGGGCCTGCTGTTTAGAGAAACAAAGTGAGACTGTTAGTTAATACATTCTCAATCCTCGATGTAGTGTAGGAATATTTTTTCTAGTGATAAGGCTGAATCAGGAAACACACTGGGCAGAGGAAGGAAACTGGGAAGGTAGGGGAGGGAAAAAATGAGAGAAGGAAAAAAAACTAGGCCTATCAGGAAGTTCAACCAGATAGGAACTAATGGAATTTGTTTTTCAGTGTCTCCAACTTCAATTTGGAAGCCAAGTGAGAATACACACACACACACACACAAACTTACACACAAAAAATGCTCATGTACACAACTCCAGGAAAGTGCTAGGAAGCACAAGTACCTGCTGCAGGTCTCAAGGGACCCACATAATTTCAATTCAATATATTGGATCATTTCTTTGTCTCTGGAAGTGCAGAGAGAGTTCTAATTTAGGGGCATTCCACTCCAGAGTACTGTCTTCCACTTACTGTAGCACAAATATAGTGGGAAAGGAAAGGACTTGGAAATTACACATGCATAGCCAGCCATTCCCACACAGCACAGGTTACTAAGTTTTCTGAGTAGCTGACAGTTTGTGACGATCCTTCCTTCTTTAATCAAGTACTTCTGAACAGCCAGAATGAGCTAGGAACCAGGGCCTCTTGACAGCCTCTGTAGCCGGAGGAAGTACAAAGCACCAATAAAGCCACTGTAAGTCCCTGGGATGTCATGAACACTCTAACTCCTATAGCAATGAGAAACAGTTAAACCTATAAAAAAAACTGTCCCAGCCTAAGAAGCCATGCCTGAAAGCCAATTTCTGGAAAACTGGCTTGATTATTTAAAAACACACAAGGGCATACGCAAATATTCTCAATTTACCCTATCTCAAGAATGTACCATGGACACCAGAATCTACTGGGGGAGGCAGGTTGATGAGTACTTCCCACTTTCAGAGAGACACTGAAAACATTTCAGAGGAAAAAATATTTCAAACATCAACCCTATAGCTATAAAAACCATGACTGTAAAGATGTGTAACAAGTTCCTTTGTAAAAAGGAGAGGTAAAATGAGGTTCCTAGTTACTGAATCCCTACCATGCAATCACACACTGAACCAAGCACATGGTGAAAGCCACGACTGGGGACAGCCGGGTCACCTCTAAAGTTTTAACTGTACAGTGTGTGTGACCAATGACAACACCCACATGGAAAAGACAGTGGATCTTCACTAGAGGTACAGAGGTAGAAACTGATAGAAGAAATGATTTTTACTTTATAAATAGTCCTAGATATCTTGTACAGCTTGAATTGTTATTTTGATGTAATTTTCTGTTTATTTAGAAATACAAAGAGAAGCTTAATTAATAGATCAAATTCTTGGCTTGGTACAATTCGTTCTGCTATGTATATAAAGCTCACCAACAGAATTGACATTTTAAACACTTTCTGGGGGAGGCAGGGTGGTAATTAAATCCATAGTTCTAGATTTTAAAGTTTCATCTTAGATCAAGGACTGCAGAAATCCAATGAAAGTTCTAGACTTTCCATATCCATATACTGGCACGAGTGCCCACAGATTCTGCTGCCTCCTGAAGACGGTCTCCAACCTCCCCATCCTGAGTAAACACTAAGCACTGCCCGAGGAGCTCTCCAACTCCTACATGTACACACAACGAACCTGCTGCCTTTCTGCACGCATCCCTTTACAGTCTGGTGCATTTCTGAAATTTTCAAAGTAAATGACTTAACTGATAGACTGAACTGTAAAAATATTAAATGATCTGATTTCTACAAGGAGTTCCCTGAAGACTTACAAGACAGAAGATCCAGCATGGATAAGCACAGTGATTAGGTCATGGAAACTACAATCACCATCAAGCCCTGGGCTCCAACCATGGGGATCTGAGCAGACTCAAACTGTGAAAGAACTGGTGCATACTCGCAGTATTCTAGCGCAATCAGACAGTTCTGCCAGCAGCAGTGCGCACTGGGTCAGGAAAGGTGGAGGGGTGCGTAACTCTAATGGGGTAGCAAGAGCAAGATCTCTTGTGGTGAAAGGTTCAAAAATGAACCACCCTGGCTTAAAACAACCGCGCACCCCACCCCACCAGTAATAATTAATGTTAATGCCCCATAAATAGGAGTTTAAGATCACAACAGAGACAGTGGTTGCAGACTCCACAAATGTGTCAAAAGGTATAGAACTTATACACCAATGCCAACTTTCTGGTTCCATCTCCCACCAGAATTAGAGAAGATACGAACAACTTGAGGACAGCAGGGAAGGGTACAAGGAGCTCCTTTACCCTCTCTTTGCAGTTTCCTATGAATCTGTAACTATTGCAAAATAAAAGGTCAAACCTCTCATGATCATTAATCACGAGGTGGAGATGTTTCCTAGACATAAATGTTCAGATCAATTGGCTTAACTGAAAGACCAGAAAAGACACGAACAGTACAGCACCTGTGCTCCAGAAGCTGTGCTTTCTCAATGGGGCCTCTGGCTCCCCCGGGCTGCCATTAGGCCCACACCTCTGAATTTGAGGCACTCTGTCCCAAGGCAAGAGGGGGAGTTCAGGAATTTAAACCTTTACTTTCCACAAAATGGTAACAGCCAATCATATTTCCACAAAGTGATGATGCAGTGCTAACCACCAGGGTCTCTGACAAAAGCTCAAAGAAGCTTACCCAAATCAGTTCAACGCAAAAAACCATCAATGGGGCAGTAGGAGGACAGAGAAAAGAACACTGATTTTGAAGTTGGAGGGACCAGGCTTTAAAGCCCACTTGTATCACTTTGAAGCTTTAACATTTCTCTCTGGGCCTCAGCTTCCTCACTGCTAAGAACAGAGCACCACATCTGCCTCACAGGACTGCTACCCAGGTTCACTGGGATATTATCACAAGCACCCAGCAGTGTGTGACATGCAGGTGCTTAACAAAGTGGTCATTTCTGTGATGGTCAAGGGCTATTGTAATTACAATCAGTAGGCCAGGTCCACCATGCATCAGAAATGTGCTCAACAGTGAGGTCCTGAATCTGTAGGTGTGGGGTACAGGTCAGGGTCAGCACCTTTCCCAGAGCATCACTGTCCTCGTACTCAACATGACTGCATTTTCTGAGCCTCCTGAAGCATTTAGCTTGTGGTAGACAAGGGCCTTTGCAAAGCCAGGTATTCACGTCACAACTGCAATGTGGTTGAGGAAAGAAAAACACAGCAACTGAATAGAAACCTCCAACTGAATAGAAACCAAGCAAAGCAGTCACTTCTTGTAAACATCCTGGTCTCACCCAGCCAGGTCTACATATAACTGGAGGAAGCATGAACCCAGAGAGGCCAGGAGCATCCTACCGATCGTAACATCTGTACATCCACTGGTGGAAAACACTAACCTACACCAAGATGAGATGGACAGAAACCTTGCACAAAACATTGCTTAAGGCTGGGCATGGTGGCGCATGCCTATAATTTCTGTACTCAGGAGGCTGAGGCAAAAAGACCACTGTGAGTTCCAGTCTAGCCTGTGCTATATGGTCAAGTTCATAACTACGTAACAAGATGCTATCTCAAAACACGAAAACAAAAACAAAACACAGCATAATATCAAGGTTGACCATATCTACACCAATCGGACTAAACAAGATTTTTCCCTGGGCTAGCACAAGGAAATTGCTGAAGCACCTGGAACACAGGTGAGCTTCTTGTTAGGACATGACTGAGTGACGATGACATGACCACACAGTCCAGAAACATTAGGCCATGTAGAAATACCTCATGGCACCTAACAACCTATCTCCCGGAAGTCTCAGAAGTCTGATAGAAGATTAGAAACTCTAACCTTCTGCAAGGGAAAGCTTTCTCCTTTAATTTTCCACCAAAAGCTGATAAACAATATTTCTTCCCATGATCAGAACAGCTGTAAGATTTCCATGGAGGATGGAGCAGAGAAGGGCCAGTGGCTGGGATGGGGAAAAGGAAGGATTTGAGGGCCAGTCTGAGGGAACTGTCAGGCTAGTAAGCTGGAAGAGGTGGGGAAGGGGAAGGAGGTAGGGCTGGTACCAAGGTACAGCCAGGTCACTTCTTTTGGTTAATACATTGTGTCAACTTGAGAAGTTTAGAAGTTTAACAGAGAGACTCAGCAGGGAGCCAGGGTTCTTACTTTGTAAATATCCTCATCCTGTACAAAGGAGGACAAGGAGATTTTGTGAGTGTTACACCCACCCTGAAGGGGGGCAGGGGTGGTGGCCTGTGTACAACATAAGGGAGGAGAAGAGGCTAGTGTTGCCCCAGTGCCATGCCACCCTGCCTTGGAGCCAGCTGACTATGGACTGAAATCTCCAGAAACTGTAAGCTAAATAAACCTTTCCTTGCTTCAATTTGGGTGTCAGGTGTTTTGTCCCAGCAATAAAAGTAACCAATACAGAACTTGGTACTGGAGGAGTGGGGTCGTTGCTGTGACTGTACCTGACCATGTGGTTCAAGAGCCTTTGGGAATGGCTTGTGGGAAGAGTTTGGAAAGGTTCAGAGCTGTCACCTGAAAGAATAGCCGTGGACTAGCTTAGGCTGTTCTGTAGGGGAGATTCTGGTCAGAGCTCAGGTGACCAGGAGGCTGACAGAAAGCCTGCCAGTAAAGACCAGGCTCAGGAGGTTTCTGCTGGGAAGAAGGACTGTACTGGGTGATGGACTCCAGTGGATGTATGTTATGGCTTGGCAGAAAGTTTGTCTGCATTTTGCTCATGTCCAGAGACTCTGCCTGAGACTAAGGTTAAGGATGGTGGCCTGATTAATCTGGCAGAAGAAATTTCAAGGCAGTCGAATGTTGAGGCCGTGGCAGGGCTATTCTTGGGAGCTTTTAGCCAGATTTACATTGTGAACTAAGAGCAAAGAACCCAGCAGGGTGATTTAAAAGGCTGTGAGTTTGGCCTGAAAGGAAGCTCCAGTAAAGCTATGGACTGTAAAAATAGAGCTGAGACCTCGATTGCTGAGAAGGAACAGAAAAATAGAAAAGATGGCCTGAAGGCTGTGCAAAAAGCAACAAGTCTTGAACCTTTGCAGCTGCCAAACTGCAAAAGTGGAAGACTTTGCCTTGAGGAGAAAGCCTCAGAGCACCATGTTCCAGAATGGTGGCAGAGGCCCTAAGAGGTTCCAGAATGGCGACGGCATAGAGAATCTGTTCCTCAGAATCAGGCTCAGAGTGGCCAGCGATCCAGGTACTCAACCCCTACAGCCAAGAGAGAGGAAAGCCTGGCTACCGCTCCAGCTAGCAGCAGACCTCGGCATCATCCACGTGGTGCTGGTTTTTTGTGCACACAGAATGAACAAGTTCTGAGGTTGAGAAGGCTTCCACCCAGATTTCAAAGGGCCTGGGAGGCCAGGCAGTGCACCCCTGAGAGGGCAGTGGATGAAACTGTTGAGTGTGAAGCCAAAGGTGCAGTGGAAGCCCCGGTGGAGACCCCAAAAAGGTGGAAAAGCCAGGAACGTGTATGATCTAAGGAAACCTGCAATGGGGGAGCAGAGCCAGCACAAGAAAGAAGCCATGGGATCCGTGACCACTAGAAGTGCCATAGGGGTGGAGTCACACAAGCCCTTTGGAGCTCACAATTTGCCACAGATTGCTTCAGATACTGGACATGCAACTATAGGATTTAACATTTACCCTGCTGGATTTTGGACTTGTGTTGCTCCCAATGCTTTGTACCCTCCTGTTTGTAACTTTTGGAATGAAAATGTTTGTCTTGTGCCCTTGCATGTTGCAAGTGTTTAACTTTGTTTTCATTGTACAAGGGCTTGCAGCTAAGGTTTGTCTACTGTCTCAGAGGAGACCTGGGATTTGAACTTTTCAGCAATGCTGAAACTGTTAGGACTTTGGCAACTCTTGCCGATGGACTTTTGCATAAAAGGATGTACAAGAACCTTTGGGGGACCAAGAACAGAATGTTATGTTTGTAATGTAATATAATGTTGATAGTGCTGGTTCTCAAGGATTGTTAAGCTGTGTTATAATGTTTAAGTTGCAAAATGGTAAGAATTAGCATGCCTTTGTATCTGGAGGTTGATTTAAAGAAATATGTCTGGTTACCAAGTTGACAAGGGGTGGATTCTTATGGTTAATACATTGTGTCAACTTGAGAAGGTTAGAAGTTTAACTGAGAGACTCAGCAGGGAGCCAGGGTTCTTTGTAAATATCCTCATCCTGTGCAAAAGAGGGCAAGGACATTTTGTGAGTTACACACACCCTGAAGGTTGGGGGGGCGCCTGTGTACAATTTGAGGGAGGAGAGGAGGCTTGCCTTTGCCCTCTTTTTGCTCTGGCTGCTGCCTTGAAGTGTTGCCCCAGGGCCATGCTACCCTGCCTTGGAGCCAGGTGATTATGACTGAAATCTCCAGAAACTGTAAGTTAAATAAACCTTTCCTTGCTTCACTTTGGGGGTCAGGTGTTTTGTCCCAGCAACGAGAAAAGTAACCAAGACACCACTGGAGGAGCCGTCAGGGCAGAGAGGTGACAGCAGGAGGGGAAGGCACTGGAAAGTTGGGTTCTACATGAGTACGCAGGCAATGCAGAGCACCATCAAAGGTGGGCTCAGAGAGGAAGGCTGAGACAGAACAGGTGCAGTCTTCAGTGAGTAGGAGGGGCCCGATCCAGGCCATGGGACAACCACGGGGGCAGAGGGGACCTGAGCCAGCCTGTCTCCCCAGTGCTGCTCCTCCCAGGAGCCTCTCTTGTGAAAGGTCATCTGGTATGGCCAGAGGTCAGAACTCTTCCTCCCTAAGGACCAGCTGCTGCCCCTCAGCTCAGCACAGACCTTATAGCCACCAGCTAGACAGATCTGGGGGGAAGGGGATTACTTCTGCCACCCTCACCCTGCAGGGGTAGGGCACCCAAGCGCTAACACCTGCGAATTCAGCCCCAACTAGAAGGGAAATCATTTAACACAATTTCTCATCACCAATAACTCCAGAGTCTCTAAAAATAATATTAAGCACTAATATTAACCACTGTGCGGAAAAAAGACCTCTCAGCCTGGAAAAATGTCAGAGATAAATGAAACAAGTCCCTTTTTCATTCTACAGTCAGCATAGACCTTCACTAGGAATCATTAGATGAATCAACTGTGACATACCAGAGCAGATTAGTTGTGTAACAGCTGTACCAACCATACATTCCAGGTTTGCTTACACAATACCAAGTTTCATTTTAATCCATTATTTCCAGAAATCTGTATTTCAAAAATTCTAATATCTTGACATACAAGGCTGTGTATCTTACATTTGAAAATGATGCAACAATTCTGTGAATTATAGTTAGTTTAATAATTAGGATTCTGAATTATGAGTTCATCAAATTTAGGCGGTGGCTTAGTCATCACCTTCTCTTCTAGTTTTGAAGAGAAGAATCCCTCCAAATGATGCTGATGGACCACTATTTAGACTCCCTTATGATGGAAGAGATGGGTTCTAGAGTTTGTATGCACTGTACGGTCTTCTCCCCCAAGCACATTCCAGACCACAGTGCAGCCAGAGAAAAACAACAAATGTCCTTGCAAGTGCCCTCGCCTCCTTTGGTGACAGGTACATTCTTCCCTTTGAATGGATCAGCAGTAGGTTTTTGCTCTTGTCCTCACAGTAGGAAACAAACAGAACAGATATCACATATCATTTTTAAGATTCCTTATAAAATGTGACTACCACATACTTGCAGCAAAAAGATCAGTATTACTAGCTTTTACATGAAGTCTTTAAAAGTCGGGGGGGGGGGGCCTGCAGTAACTTTTTCTGTGAAGTACAGTACTATTAGTCACAGACACACCAAGTCCTACTCACATTCAAAAACCACACAGCATGAAACAGGGCATGCCAACTGGACGTGGCTCCATACCTTGGAAGTCTTCTTGCTCTGCCTTTTCCCAAAAATGCAGTCAAGATCAGTTTTGCTCCGAGATGACAGGTCCTTCCCTAGGAACACAAAGTGGTACTTTTCAGTAAGGCCGTTCATTCTAAAACAAGGAGCACGAATCTAAATTATGAAACTCTTGAAAGGAATATGACTTGTAGAAAAGCAATAAACAGTTTTTAATTACTGCTTTCTACCTACCCTTAAAAATTGCAACTCTTTGATGAATAAAATTAAAGAATCAAATAACTGTCTTAGAAACAGAACTCTTGACACTCTCTGTTAACTATAAAAATAAACTACAGCTCACAGACATGAGGAAAACTGAGCTTCGAGGCTGATCCTGCTTCTGGTACACCTTTGAGACACAATATCTGAGTCTCTGGGTTTCTTGTTAGAACAGAGATTTCAACTACTTCAAAGAGATACAAGCTACTTACTGAGGATTATGACATATTGTTCAATGTATAGCTTCAAACGCTTTAAATTTTCACTCATCCAGTTAGTAATTATTGACACAGAGGATCAGTAATTATTAACAGAATAAAAGAAAATTAAAAAGAAATGCAAATATAAATTCAAATTCTTCTTTTAAAAATATTCGTAATTGCAATAGCTATATTATCTATAACCAAAAGACTAATGACATAGTGACAGTAGGAATTAAGTGGCTCTGGTAAAAATGGCATCCAAAGGATCTCTCATTCTTATTTTAAAAACTAAACTCTAACTTAATTTCAAACCCACAAACTAACTAATTTTGAAACTCACTTTGTTGGTATTCCACTTCCACCCAATCATACTCTGTGAGCAGCCAGTCAAATCCTTTCCCATTTGTCAACTTCACGGTACGTGCATTTGAAAACGTAACTGCTCTGGGGAGGGAGATCTAGGGCAGACACAGGAATCTGTGTTTCGAGGAAGAAGCAGGTTGCACTGCCACAGGCTCACTTGTCTTTGTGGCTTCCTGTAGCAAGCTGTTTGGCAAAGCAATGTCATGCCCCAGAAGACTCTGGTTCACTGACTATCACCAGGGCATTCAAATATGGTATTGCTCAGTGACTCCATGAAATTCAACAACAAAATACCCTTTGACTTAATGCAAAACCAGGAACAGAACCAACCCCTGAGGCAGGAGTGCCAGATGAAATTGGAACAGTCAGTACGCCCTGTTCCCAGAGGGCAGGAGGGCCCCACCGTGGCTCTGTGCATTGCCCCTTGGCTCCACCTGGGCTAGAAACCAGCCCGCCTGCCTTGGACTACCAAATACAACTTCAACAAAAGACCCCAGAGGAAACCTACTCAGAAAGAGGCTTAGCAGAGTTTAAAGCCCAGGAAATAAGCCAGAAAAGTGGGGAAGACAAGTCCCAGGGGCAGGAAGTGAATGAACTTGAAGGAGGCGCAGGGACCTATTCTCAGCTCTCATCAGCGCAGCCCACCTCCCACTGGAAAGTGCATTCAAGCAGCAGATTCTACTTCAGAAGAGCCCGCCGAGCTTAGTTCACAGTGTTCACCCGCAAGTGCGCTGCTGTATAACCCTAACTGGTCCCCAGGGACAGAAGAGAGATCCTAAAAGGAAATGTAAATCAAGATCTCTTACACACCAGTTAAACTACAAGAAAAGCTGGAGGGGTCAGAGCAGGAGGACACATGGGAGACCACAGCTCTAAAACAGGATGCCAAAATATGAACGCACTGAGATTCAAAACATATCAAAAAGTCAAAGGGAAACTGCTGAGCCTGGAGACGGTAAGCTGTACCAAGGCAGGTACAAGCGTCTCTAAAGTTAGGGAGATGGGTTCTTGTATCACAAATTTCTATCCTCTAGCAAAGTTCACTTAAGTAAATGTAGAAACCAGGATTGTTACAGGCCTTGCTCTGGATTTGATCTGGAAAACAAGAACACAGAGAGGAAAGAAGAGTCAGACACACTGGGAAGGAACTTAGAAGAAAATGTGAAGATGGAGGTGATTTTGAGATTACCACTAATTAACAGTTTAGGCTGAATAGTTTGCAAACATAAAACTCTGAAGAAACTATACAAAAAATGAATTTTGAAAGCTTATTAGCCTCAGTTCTGAACGATGGTGAAACTGCAGCAATTATTGCTGATAAACCTTAGAGAAAAGGACGATATGAAAAATGCAGAGAACAGAAAATACATATAATCGACCTGGGCTTG
>RJWT010029894.1:0-14794 GCA_004365215.1 Cuniculus paca | reverse complement strand
TCAACCCAGAGTAGCACAGACTGCAGAAACTGCCACGCTCCCCAGGCAGGGCGAGATGTCCCTTTGCGGAAACGACAGCTGCCGTCTTCTTCAGGGGCTCCGTTTTGCTCGCCGTTTATTTCTTAGTCTTCTTCCCTCGGGAAAAGCGAAAGCGCCCTCACCTACGCACGCACTCATCTTGGGAAGCTGGAGTGGGGAGGACCCGGGAACATGCGGCGTCTCCTTTAGTCAGCTGCCTTTTTTCAGAGGAATTTAGTTTTAACCCAAGTGTAACCGCCTCAAGAAAGTCGAAAAGACTGGGGGGAGGGAAATGCAAGTTCAGAAATAAAAGACTTTTTTTTTTTTTGCTCTCCTTTATTGCACTATTGGGGAGTGAACCGAGAGCCTTCACACCGAGTACATCTCCAGCCCTTTTATTTTGTATTTGGAGACAGAATCCTGCTAGGTTTCCCAAGCTGGGCTCATACTTGCAGTCGGCCTGCCTCAGCCTCCAGAGTGCACCGCCACGCCTGGCTCCAAGTGTAGTTTTGATTGTGGGCGTTAGCAGTGCCCTAGGGATGCATGACATTGCTGTCTAGCGGTCGTTCCCTCTGCCCGCCCGCGTGTCCGGGCCTGACTGTGCTACCTCAGGTCCCGTGCGCGTTGACCACTGCTGACCACCGGTGGGTACTGTCCCATTGTGTGGGGAGGGAAACCGACAGCGCAGGAGATTCAGGTGCCCCCCGCTGAACTGATTGCAAAGCCACGCGGACGCCGGGTGCCGCCTGGAGCAGGCTAGGCCCGGGCTCAGTGCCCTGGCAGGTCCCCGTGTCGGTAACACCAGGTGCTCCGCATTCGCCCACGCATTTCAAGTGTCATTATGGAAAAGGGGTACAGGGCTCGAGGGCTGGAACGCCGCCCTAGTGACAAACCCGTTCCAGCAAAGGCCCCAGGGAAATCACGCACGGCGAGCACACACACGGGCTGATGCCTGACAGGTGACGCAAATGTGACCCAGCTCCCTGAGTTACAGGGTAAGCCGAGGCTACGGCAGGACTCACTGGTGAAGCAGACGCCAGGTTTTGGGGAACGCACCTGTCTTCGTCACTTTCCCATTGCAAAGTGAAGGAGGGGAGGGGGATCATTTACAGAGGCTCGCAGGCAGGGCGGGGGCAGAGGGCCTGGCGGAGGGCGGCTCACAGCGTGGGGCACAGGACGCGGAGAGGGAGGAGCCAGGAGGGAGAAACCCCGCCCAGCCCAGCCCCCTGGTGAATCCTCAGATGAGTCCAGCGACGCTGGGGAAGAATTGCCTTCTGCACCTGTGAGTATTTGAGGACATTCTAGATGGAAATTTTAAATGTCGAGCCGGCCAGGTGTGGTGGCGCATGTCTGTCATCCCAACATTCAGGAGGCTGAGGCAGGAGGATGGTTGCAATTTCGAGACCAGCCTGAGCTACAAAGTGAGCTCAAGGCCAGCCTGAACCACATAGTGAGACCCTGTCTCAAAAAGACAAACCCCCCCCCAAACCCTAAAATGTCTGCTGAATGAAATGCGCTGTTGTGTAAAATGCAGGCCAGCCTGCACATAGGAGACCTGTGGTTCAGACAGTTTCTGCTGACCCATTGGATCGTGTTTTGCAGCGAAGCATCTGCAGCGGCGAAGTGACTCCACGGCGCCTCCAGTTCTGGGCGTGGAAGATGAGAACCTGGATGGACAGGCCTCGGACCCCCCCTCCACCCAGGTGCGGGCTCTGTGCTCATCCGGGGCTGAGTGGTTCTGCTGCCCGGGGGCTCTGCCTCGGGGAACCGGCATGGGGACTGCGCGGGGCCCAGGAGAGCTGCTGCACTCTGCTTACTGCAGAAAAAGGACGAGGCTCAGCATCAGCAGGCGGACAGGGGCCAAGGACAGGCCTGCTGGTCTGCAGAGTGGCCATGAGGCTGGCCTCGGTCACTCAGCCCCCGAGTCCTCAGTCCTCCCCAGCGGTCACCCCGATAGGGTGGCAGTGTGGCTCGGGGCCCCAGGGACACGATTAGCCACGTTGTTGGTGTGAGCAGGTGTGGCCCGAGGCCTTGGTCCACCAGAAGATCCTGCCAGAGCTTCGCCTATACCTGGGCTGCTCCATCCGGGTGCTGCAGCATTTATTTTATTTTTATTTTTATTTTTTGCAGTACTGGGGATTGAACTCAGAGCCTTTTCACTGAGCTACATCTCCAGGCCTTTATTTTTTATGTTGAAACAAGGTCTTGCTAAGTCACTGAGCTGTGTAGGCTGGGCCGGAACTTGCCCTCCTCCTCCCTCAGCCTCCCAAGGCGCGCGAGTCCTCGCCTGAGCAGGTGAACTCAAGCCCGGTGTGCTGTCCCCGTTTCAGAGGCTGGCGAAGCGCATCGTGGATAGGCTGTACCTCCACGTGCTCTGCAGCCCGGTTCCTGAGGAGTTTCTGGGCCAGAATGTGGTGTTTTTCCTCAGGAACACGGCAGGTGCGTTCCGGGTGTGCCCCAGTGACCATGGGTATAGTTGTGCACGCCCAGGTGTGCCACAGTCCTGTCCCTGCCCCATCCTGGGGGCATAACTTGTCATGGTGCAGCGACCCCCGCAGCTCACGGATCTCTCCTGAGAATCTGCCCGCTCGCTGGAACTCGTCCATTACCCCAGAGGGACGCTCACAGTGTCCCCAACATTGGCCACAGGGCGAGGGAGGGAGCCGTGACCCAACACGCGTGTCCCGCGGGGCGTGGGCCCAGTGGGCTCCGCCTGCTGTGGCTGCTCGGGCTGCAAGCGCACATCCTTTCTGCGGCCTGCTCAGCGCCTCCCTCTGCCGTTTCCTGGTTCTGTGGGTGACAGTGAGTGCGGCAGTGCTGATGTGCTGTCCCCCGTCCCTGAGAGCTGGGGGTCACTAATGCTCACCCAGCGGGTGTCCCTCCATGGAGACGTGTACAGGCTGGCGGGAAGACAGCGCCGGGTTCACGTAAGATTTTACGTGATCTTAAGCATGTGTTGTGCTGCCTTTCTCCTTCGGTTTTCTGGGGGGAAATAGGAGGACTGGGCATCAAACTCAGGGTCTTCGAACTGGGCCACATCCCAGCCCTTTTTATTTATTTTGAGACACGTTCTTGCTAAGTTGCTAAGTTGTCCAGGCTGGGTTCAACCTTGGGATCCTTCTGCTTCAGCCTCCCGGAGCGCTGGGGTGACAGAGGTCCGCTGCCACACCCGGCTTTCTCCTTCGAGTTTTGAATGTGGGTGGCGGGGTGTTCTGCAGGTCACTTGTCCAGGTGGATGGGAACAGCGGGGGGGAAAGCGGTGGCCCAGCCCGGGGCTGCCCTCTTGCCTTCTCCTTGGAGCCTGCTGTCTCCTTCGTGGGTCCCTGCTCAACCTGAAGAGTGAGGCGGGGCCTGGCGCTGGGCAGCGGTGGCGTCCAGTCAGCCGTCAGTACCTTTGTTTCTTGTTATTCTTCCTTTTTTATACTTGAATCATTATTATTTTTCTTAACTCAGAGGTCTTGTTTGGCTTTATTTTCAACTCCAGAGTTGGCTAACACTTTTTTTCCTTTCGGTACTGGGGATTGAACCCAGGGAGTGCGGAGCTCCATCCCCAGAACTTTTTAATTTTTTTTTTTTTAATTTTGAGACAAGTTGTCCAGGTTGTCCTTGAACTTGAAACCCTCCTGCCTCAGCCTCCCGAGTAGCTGGCATTACAGGTGTGCACCACCATCCTTGGCTCCATCTAACGTCAATCCCTAACACGGAAACAGTGTTTCCCGTGCTTGCTTTTCTTTTCCATGCTGGTTCCTCTGTGGCTTCCCCTTAAAATGACCGTAAGTAAGGCAGTGTGAGATGACACACAGGGTGGGTGATAGCGCAGTCTCTGCAGGCCTGGGAGGAGTGAGGGGACCGGGGCTGGGAACTCTGGCGTCTGTGACACCTTCGTGCTCTCAGCCAGCTCAGGAAGGGGTCTGCGGAATCTTTCCAATGTTCCTGGTGGTCGGGCTAAGTAAATGCCAACTGAATAAAACCTTGTCAGAGGGCAGCCGGTCACCAAACACATCTTACATAGTCCCAGGCCTTAAAGGGCACTTTGGGCTGGGTGTAGTGACTCATGCTATAATCCTAGCCCTTGAGAGGCTGAGGCAGGAAGATTGCAAGTTTGAGGTCAGTCTGGGTCCCAGCTTCAAGTCCCCTCCCACCCTCAATTTAAGCTACAGCACCTGTGTTCTGGGGGCAGGGGGACACGAACCCCCAATTCTTCCCGTCCTTGTTGGCTTGGATGTGAGCAGGCTGCAAACCCACAGCCCTCAGGGTGGCCGGTGTCATTTCGGTTTCTCGAGCCCAGGGACTTGGGTAATCTGAAGCGGCGTGGATGCGAGTGGGGGGACCGTGAGAGTCTGCAGCCACGCAGCAGAGCGGATGGGGCCGTGGCTGCCACCCCCAATGGCACCCCAACCGCCGCCCATCTGTCCCTCCCAGAGACCATCCCAGAGCCAGGCGACATGGCGGAGGCCATGGAGATCCTGCCCGAGACCCTGGAGTACGGGGTCCTCAGTGCCCGCGTGCTGCACTTCCTGAAGGGCGTCATCTGCCAGGTATGGGGACGTGGTGGTGTCGAGGCGCCTCGGGGCGAGGCCGGCAGCGCTGTTTGTCCCACAAATAGGAGGCGAGTGCTGCCTCGCCACGGGGCTGGTGGCTCAGGGGGGCAGGGGACAGGTGCATGGACACTGGGAAGGACACAGGCACACAAGTGTGCACGAGAGACTGTCGGTCAGGACAAGTGGCGCAAGGACGCAGAGCCCTGGTGGCGCAATGGACCTGCCTGTGTGTACAGACTGGCCGGGTGCGGCGTCCAAGGCTGGCACGGGTAAAGGGCTGACATCTGGGATTTCATTAAGAATCAGGAAAGCTGGGGTACAGGGTCACAGGCCTGGCCTCCCAGTCCTTTGAAAGGCTGAGGCGGGACAATCACAAGTTTGAGCCCAGCCCTGGACAAGTTAGTAAGACTCTATTTCAAAAAACAAGCAACAGCCAGGCGTGGTAGCGCAGGCCTGCAATCCCAGCACTCAGGAGGCTGAGGCAGGAGGATCACTGTGAGTGTAGGACCAGCCTGCGCTAGAAAGTGAGCTCAAGGCCAGCCTGAACTGTGTAGTGTCTCAAAAAGACAAAACCAAACCAAACAAGAGTGACTCCTGAGATTTGGGCCCGAGCAACAGGGGAGCAGCGAGGTCCCCGCGGGGACGGGGCAGGGAAGATGGGGATCCCCTCTGCAGTGTTGCATGGAGCTGCCAGGAGAGTGGGAGTTCGCAGCCTTTGGCATCTGCTGCATCGCACGGCAGGGAACAGACAGC
Source organism: Cuniculus paca (assembly GCA_004365215.1). Taxonomy (NCBI): domain Eukaryota; kingdom Metazoa; phylum Chordata; class Mammalia; order Rodentia; family Cuniculidae; genus Cuniculus; species Cuniculus paca. The sequence goes on along the minus strand of RJWT010029894.1, from coordinate 9,482 downwards.
TCGGGGCCAGGCGGAGGGAAGGGGCCAAAGGGGCTCTGCCCTGGCGCCCGCCTTTGCCTCCTGCGCTGTGCTCTCCACTCGGCCCCTTCGAGGCGTGGGCGTTGTCAGCCTGGGCGGTCGCACTGCCAAGGGGCCCTGTGGGACAAACCCGGAGAGGCTTTGATGCAGGGGGTGCGAGGACCAAGAGGGGCGGGGACCGAAGCCTGCAGAAGATGCTGACGCAGAGGGCAAGGCCAGGTGCGCCCTGAGACGGCACAGGCAGGAGGGCCCGGCAGGGCTGCTGGTGGCCATGCACGGGCCGTGTGTGACACCCCCGAGCGTCCTCTGCTCTCAGGTTTTCCTGCCAGCCTTGTCCTTCAATCAGCACAAGACTGACTCAGGCCCCGGGGCCCCGGCCGTGGAGCTGCCCCAGTTTTCGGAGTATGAGATGGACCTGCCCAGGGTGCCGGGGGAGGCCGTGGAGTACCACAGCGTGCAGCTCATCCGCGACGAGTTCCTGATGAACATCCAGAAGTTTTCGGGCAACATCCAGAGAACCATGCAGCAGCTCGAAGGTAGGCAGCCTGGGCCGTGGCGAGCGCGCCCTGAGGAGGCTGCGTGGCTGCGCAGCTGCTGTCGTTTTGGGAACCCGGGGCCTTTCCACTCAGCTGCGTCCCCACTCCCCGGCCCCCCTTTCTGAAACTCAACCAGAGCCTCACTAAGTTGTTGGGTCACCCAGGCCGGGGTCAAACTTGCAATCCTCTTGCCTCAGCCTCCCAAGTGCTGGGACGACAAGGCATGCTCCATCATGCCCAGCTCTTTTGTTATTTTTTTAAAAAATTATTATTGTTATTATTTTTTCTTTTTGAGACGTCTCAACATGTAGTTCAGGCTGGCCTTGAACTCGCAGTGATCTTCCTGTCTCAGCCTCCCGAGTGCTGGGACTACAGGCCTGTGCCACTTATGCCCAGCCGTGAAGATTTACTCTTTGGCCTCCTGAGGAAAGCTTTGGCGACCCCTGTTCTATAATGTCATGGTGAGGGAGAAATGTGTTACTATTTTGGGAGCACTGATAGCTCTCTGTAGGTTATTGGTGTCCCAGGCATGGCGGCACATCTGTAGTCCCAGCTGCTCAGGAGGCTGAGGCAGGAGGATCTCTCGAGCCTGGAGCTCAAAACTAGCCTGGGCAACACTGCAAAACTCTGTTCCCAACCATCCTGCCCCCAAAATATAAATTTAAAAATTTAAAATAGCCAAGAACATAGGTTATTGGCTGGGAATTTAAAAAGTCTTCTTTCCTGCAAAGTGCATCATATTATAAATGTCAGGTCACCTTTTGCAGTCTGAGTTTTTAAAATAAGCATATTGCATCTGTATACTTGTAACAGATACACATATGTTAAATATATTAATAAATGTATGTATACATTAAATTTTCTTACAGTAACATATACATAAAGTTTTTTTTAAAACTTAGTACTGGCAGATACTAATGAGTTGAAAAAGCTCAACCTTGTCTTATTTTCCTCACCATGTATTTTTAAATTTTTGAGACAGGCTCTTGCCATGCAGTTCAGGCTGGCCTTGAACTCACTGCATAGTCCAGGCTGGCCTGGATTCCCAATGATCCTCCTGCCTCAGCCTCCCGAGTGCTGGGATGACAGACTTGTGCCACCATACCAGGCATGTCTAATTTTTTTTTTTAAATTGAACTCCCTAAGTTGTAAATTCGGGGCCATCTTACACAACAGCATCATTTTTTCGGACCTTACTGCTGAAAAAATCGTCGGATGTGCTTCCATCACACTCGGGGAGGTGGGTAGAGGAGGCGGAGATGGAGCCGGGTGGGGGCTGGAGCTTCGGCCTCATCCTGTGACGCGCAGGGCGAGCAGCCAGCATTGCCGTCCGTCCGTCCACAGCGTGTGCTCCCTGGCCCACCAGCTGTTTCCGTCCCGCCAGGTGAGATCAAGTTGGAGATGCCGTCCATCAGCGTGGAGGGGGAGGTGGCCGACCTGGCGGGCGACCCGGACGCCCTTGAGGCCCTGGAGCAGTGTGTGATAAACTGGCTCAGTCAGATCTCGGCGGCCATCGAGGGGCAGCTCAAGAAGACGCCCCAGGTGAGTGGGGCCGCAGGCCGCGGGGACCCCTGGAGCTACGAGTCTGGGACTCGAGTGTGGTGCAGCCTCTGGCCCTGCGGTACCAGGTGGTAAAGATGATTCTGTGTGTCAGCCAGTGGTAGCGAAGCCACCTCAGCTGGCTTAGGTAACAGAGCGTTCTTCGGCTGACACAGTTGGCAAGTCCGAGGCAGTTCCAGCTTCAGGCACAGTTTGATCAGGTCGCTGGCTGGGACTCACTGAGGCTTCCTCTGTGGGCCGGTTTCCTACAAGGCAGGCAGGGCCTGGTGCCGGTTTCCGAGACACCAGAGAAGCAAGTGTCCGCTCACAGGGACCGTGAGGGCATTTCTGTGTGCCTGTCCTTTCCCAGGGCAACGGCCCCCTGGCCGAGATCGAATTCTGGCGGGAGAGAAACGCCACCTTAAGTGCACTGCACGAGCAGACAAAGCTGCCGGTCGTCAGGAAGGTCCTGGACGTGATCAGGGCGGCCGACTCCATGCTGGTGGTCAACGTGCAGCCGGTCCTGACTGAGCTGTTCAAGCTGCACATGGAGGCCTCAGACAACGTGCGCTTCCTGTCCACCGTGGAGCGGCATTTCAAGGTGCATTCGCTCTCTTGCACGCATGTGCATTCTCTCTCTCTCTGGATTGAACCCAGGGCCTTTGCACTGAGCTATGCCCCATCCCCCTTTTTACTTTTTCTTTTGAGATAGGGTCTTACTAAGATGCCCAAGCTGAGCTCCAACTCGCCATCCTCCTGCCTCAGCCTCCTAGAGTGCTGGGGTTATGGGCAGGCACCACCATGCCTGGCTAATAGTTATAAACTTCTCAGGGTATCACCCCTAGCATTGCCTACTGCCAGGTACCATCACGACGTCTGTATCCAAAACGTTCTCATCCAGAATTGAAACTCTGCCCCTCTCCGGTGCAGACTCCCGCCTCTGCCTCTGCCGGGTCCCTAGTTACCTCTGTCCTGCTTTGCCGTCCGTTGAGTGACAGGCATTTGGGCCACTTTCACCCCCAGCAGTGCTGCCCAAGCATCCTGCACAGAAGTGCGTGTTTACTCCTCCTGGGAGTGGAGCATCCCGGCCAGAGGGCTGCTCGTTTCCCTCTCGAGGGATCTCTACAGGTCCCCGCCGTGCCGTCCAGTGGTGTAGGAGGGCTCCAGGTTTGCCGGACCCTCACGTGACACTCGCTGTCTTCAGCGCTTTTCATGCTGGCCATGCTTGTGGCTGTGAAGTGGGGTCTCGCTGTGGTTTTACGTCGTGTTCCCTTAACCGATGAAGGTGAAACCTCCTCATGCCCTCAATGTACTTACCATCAATTTGTGCATCTTTGATGAGACACCCATTTTAATCTTCCCCTCATTTGATTGTTGTTTTTATTATTGTCTTATTGATGATTTATGGGCCATGATTAAAAAAAAAACCTATGGTGAATATTCACATTAAAAAGGTATTAGCCAGGCGTGGTGGCATATGCCATTAAGTCCAACATTTGGGAGGCTGAGGCAGGAGGGTTACACAGTGAGTCCAGGCCAGCCTGAACTACATAGCAAGACCTTGTCTCAAAAAAAGTATTACAATAAAAGACACACTGCCATCGACCCCTTCTGAAGCAGCTCTGGACGTCCTCTTTCCTGAGGGTCTTTGATTATGCTGTTGTGGCAGCCTTGATGTCCTGAATCGATTCAAAACATTTGCCTTCTGTGATCATTTTGATTTTGTTTATGTATTTAGTTTTTAATTTTTTGGTGGTGCTGGGGATCGGACCCAGGGCCTTCTGCATGCAAGGCACGAACTTCACCACTGAGCCACATCCCAGCCCGAAACTTTATCTATTTATTTATGTATTTATTTTTGATCTTGATAAGAGCCGGAAGTTGCACAGTGCTGTGCCTGGTGAAGCAGGTGGGTGAGCACACACTGTCGTGTTTCTTTCCCCTGGTGGCACCTGGCAGCAGGTCTCGCTGTACTTTTGATCACACCTCTTAAAGACACTTAGCAAGGAGGACTTCTAGAACTGCTTCAGAAGGTGACAGGAATGCTTCATGGACTGTGTTCAAAGCTAGAGAACAGATTCTGAAGTGGATTCATGGCAGTATGTCTTTTGCTATAATACACTGTTTAAACATTTAAACATTTTCTCTATCGTTTGCTCGTACCTCATCTAAAAGGTTTTTAAAAACTGGATGCCAGTTGTTGATTAGTTGTGTGATTTGCTGTGTCCCGGTGTGTGGTTGTCTTGCTGCTTTCTTAATGACAACCATTGTCTTTGCCTCCCCGTTTCCTGAGCAGGGAGTTTGGGAAGGGCTCAGCCAGGTGGTTCGTCTTGGCTTGGTGGTGGTGGAGCGTGGCTGGGCTGGAGGATGCCCTTTCCAGTGGCCCCTCTGCTGCTCTCCTCGACCCAGGGGCTCCTGGGCTTCTCTTGGTCCTGGGGGAGTCCAGTGGTCCAGGACCTCGACGTACATCTGGGATGGCTCGCAGCATGGAGGTCTCAGGGGGAACCGATGGCTGACTTCTAAGAGACAGTGAACAGCCAGCTGAGGGTCATGTGTGTGAGAGGCGTGACACCGCCATCCCTGTATTCTCCTGGCAAATCGGAAGTGGAGCCATGCAGACTTGGGATCTGGGTGGAGAAGGGTCTGTGCCTCTTGACCAGGGTGGCCAGGGCAGGGAGGACAGGACCAAGATATTATCAGGCTGTCTTTGCAAAATACAACCTGCCGTGTGTGATATTTGCACTTTATACATACGCACACGTGAGTGTGCCCAGTGTAGACAGTCGACTCTCCACGTCTGCATGTTCCACATCAGCAGGTGCAGAAAGAAAATATTTGGAAAAAAGTTGCATGAGTACTAAACAAGTGCAGACTTTTCTGTTATTCTCTAAAGGATCCAGTATAACAGCTGTTCGTGTAGCATTTACACTGTTAGATATCAGAATCTAGAGATGGTTCAAAGTACCCAGGAGGTCAGGGTAGGTTACATGCAAATACTGCACCATTTTACAGAGGAGACTGGAGCATCATAGAGTCTGGAATCTGAGGGAGTCCTGCAACCCGTCCCCCGGGGAGACCCAGAGATGACTGCACACAGGTGCCACATGTGTGCCGCACGGGAATACGTTCTCTGTAGACAGCACACAAAGATAATCATACGCACTACACTTTTTCTCACCTTGATTTTCTTTACACTGTACATCTTATTTGTCCTTCCGTGGCAGCCTGTGCAGACCTATTTCAAGCATTTTATTTTTTTTTGTTTTATTTTTTGTTTTTCTGAGACAGGGTCTCGCTACGCTGTTCAGGCTGGTCTTGAACTCACTGTGTAGCCCAGGCTGGTCTCGAACTCGCAAGAATCCTCCTTCCTCAGCCTCCCAAGTGCTGGGATTACAGGCATGTGCCACCATGCCCGGTTCTTTATTTTTGTTTTTTTGAGACAGGGTCTTGCCATGTAGTTCAGGTTGGCCTCGAACTCATAGTGGCCCTCCTGCCTCAGCCTCCTGAGTGCTAGGATTACAAGTGTGCACCCCTGCACCTGGCTTTCAGATGTCTTTGTTGGTTACATGCGTTCCTCTGTATTAAGCAAGTTTATTTAAAATCAGAGTGAGAGGCCTCTGGCACTCCTCCAGGCTGCCCAGTTCTTGAGGCTAAGGCTGCTCTGTCGCCCTCTGCACCCCCGCACAGAACATCACGCACGGCTCCAGCTTCCACGTGGTCCTGGACACCATCCCCTCCATGATGTGTGCCCTGCGCATGGTGTGGATCATCTCGCGACACTACAACAGGGACGAGCGCATGATCCCGCTCATGGAGCGCGTGGCCTGGGAGCTCTCCGAGCGGGTCTGCCGCGTGGTCAACCTGCGCACGCTGTTCAGGTGAGGGCTGCCAGGGGCCGGGGCCGGGGCCGGCGCAGCTGCGTGGCGCGCACACCACGCCGTGTACGCCCTGGATATGCGTGACGCAGGGGCCGCGGTGGTTCCGCAGGACGCTGCACCGACATCACGATTGACTGAGGAACGTTCTCTGCGCCTCCTGGGGGAAGCGTCTGGCTTCTCTCCCTTGGCGTCAGATGTTCACGACTCATCCCCAGTGCAGATGACGCAGGGCTTCATACCTGTACATGGCACTCTGGGAGGCTGAGGCAGGAGGATTGCAAGGTCGAGGGCAACTTAGCGACTTAGCAAGTCCTGTCTCAAAAGGGCTGGGATGTAGTAGCTCAGCGTGGAAGCCCTGAATTCAATGCCCAGTGCCACAGAAATCTATTTTCAAGTACTGGAAAATCTATCTATCTATATCTCCCATACATAATTAGGTTACACAACAAGTAATTCTGTATGATTACATGAAGACATAGAATTCTGTAGTAACAGGGATTTTCTTCCCTGGGTACCCTTGGGGGAACAGGCAGAGCACCAGGGACTCCCAGTCATGGACCCCAGGCCCCTCAGGTGGGCCTGCCTTAGGTCGTGAGGGACACGGGAGCCTTTTTTCCTGCTTTGTTGCTGTCTGCGGCTCTGGGGACAGAACCCCGGGCCTCGCGTGCTCCAACAGCGAGCTTCACCCCAGCCCCTTTATTATTTGTTAAAGAAAAACCTGCCTAGGGGATGCGGGTACCAGGATCTCAGCCGTCCCTGATGGCCACTGCCCCTTCCCAGGGCCGGCGGGAGGCTGGGGACAGGGCTGCGGTGGTGTGGCAACCTGCCATCCGCCGGCCGCTGTGAGTGGCCACCAGGGGGCAGCTGGCAGGGGGAGCCAGCCCCGGGGACTGGGGACGCCTGCGTCCCGGGGGGCACAGGTTCACGCGGCAGCCCTGCCTCTCCGTCTCCCAGGGAGAACCGTGCGAGTGCCCAGCACAAGACCCTGGAGGCCAAGAACACGCTGAAGCTGTGGAAGAAGGCCTACTTCGACACCCGGGCCAAGATCGAGGCCTCGGGCCGGGAAGCCCGCTGGGAGTTTGACCGGAAGCGGCTGTTTGAGAGGACGGATTACATGGCCTCCATCTGCCAGGACCTCTGTGACGTTCTGCAGGTGGGGCTGCTGATGCTCTAAGGCCTGCAGGAGCGAATGGAGGCCGAACTTCTCTGATGGAGAGGAGGCAGTTTGGCCCTTTGGCAGTCAGCCTCTGTGTGTGGGAAAAGCAGTCTGAAAGGGTTTGACAGGGAGAAACTTTTTTTTTTTGTCTTTTCGAGACAGGGTCTCCCGATGCTGTTCAGCCTGGCCTTGAGCTTACTTCACAGCCCAGGCTGGTATCAAACTCCCAGTGATCCTCCTGCCTCAGCCTCCTGAGTGCTGGGATTACAGGCGTGTGCCACCACACCTGGCTATGGAGAAACTCTTGAAAGGAGAACAGAATATTCTATATATTCTATAGTATTCTGGAATGAATATGCAGATTATTCTATAGTATTCTGGAATGTTCCATTGCACACCAGACCTGCTATGATGTCCCTCTGCCTCTTGGTTTTTCTCTGACTTCTTTGGTTCTTTCTTCTCTGTGTCTTTTGCACAGACCTTCTCTGTCCATTAAATGTCCAAGATCTTCTCTCTTCACTCTTTTTTTTTTTTTTTGTGACACCAGGGATTGAACTCAAGACCTCACGCTCGCCAGGCTGGAGCTTATGCCACTGAGCCAACTCCCCGGCCCTTGTCTTTTTGAGACAGGGTCTCACTATACCATTCAGGCTGGCCTTGAGCTCACTTTGTAGCCCAGGCTAGTCTTGAACTCACAATGATCCTCCTGCCTCAGGCTCCTGAGTGCTGGGATTACAGGCATGAGCCACCAGGCCCGGCTCTTCACTCTTTCTTTAAACTGTGCCATCCTAGACTCTGTCCCACCTGCCATTGACTCTGCATTATCTGATCCCTTCCTTCTTTTGAGTGGATATTCAAAATGTTGAGTGTCTGTCTTGGGAATTCCATTCATTCACACACCCATTCACTCATCCACCTACCTACCCACTGACCCATCCACCCATCCACCCATTCATCCACCCATCTATCCACCCACCCACCCACCAATCCACCTGTCCACCTGTCCACCCATCCATCCACCCATCTACCCACCCATCCATCCACCCATCTACCCATCCATCCATCCATCCATCCATCCACCCATCCATCCACCCATCTACCCACCCATCCATCCATCCACCCATCCAATTATCCATTTGTCCATCTACCCATCCAACTTACTGTCCATCTGTCCACCCATCCATCCATTCATCCATCTGTCCATCTTTCTGTTTGTTTATCCATCTACCCATCTACTTATCCACCTATACAACTGCCCATCCAGCTGTTCATTCATCCATCCATCCATCCACCCATCTGTCAATCCAACTGTCTGTCCATCCATCCATCTACCCATCCAACTATTCATCTGTCCATCCATCCATCCACTCATCCACCCATTCAACTGTCCATCTGTATATCTGTCCATTCATCCATCCACCCATTCAACTATCTATCTATCCATCCATCCATCCATTCACCCACCCTCCCATCCACCCATCCAACTGTCCATCCATCCATCCACCCATCTGTCCATCTTTCCATCTGTTTATCCACCTACCCATTCACCCATCTACTCATCCAACCATCCATACATCTATCTACCTGTTCATCCATCCATCCATCCATCCATCCATCCATCCATCCATCCATCTGTTTATCCATCTACCCATCCACTTACCCACCTATTCAACTGCTTATCCATCTGTTCATCCATCCATCCATCCACCCATCCAATTATCCCTCTGTCTGTTCATTTGTCCATCCATCCACCCATCCACCTGTCCATTCATTCATTCATCCTTCCATTAATCCATCTTCCCATCCATATACTCACTCATCCAACTGCCCATCCATCAATCCACTCATCCACCCATCCAACTGTCCATCTATCTGTCTGCCTATCCATCCACCCATCCAACTGTCCATCCGCCCATCCAACTGTCCATCGACCCATCCATCTATTCACCCATCCACCCATCCACTCATCCAAATATCCATCTGTCCATTTATCTGTCCATCCATCCACCCAGCCATTCATCTGCCCATTCAGCTGTCCACCCATCCAACTGTCCATCCATTTGTTCATCCATCCATCCATTCATCCATCCATCTTTCCATCTGTTTATCCATCTTCCCATCTACTTATCTACCCATCCAACTGCCCATCCATCCATCTGTCCATCTTTCCATCTACTTTTCCATTCATCTACCCACCCATACTGATTTTTACAGAGACTTATCAGTGTGCACTTGGCCTTTGCTGCCACTAGACAGCGGTGAGCAAAACCCAGGGCTGTGTCATCTCATCTTTGCCAGTGCAAAACGGAAATTTCACTTTTGTTCACACGGCAGGAAAAATATGCTGCAAAATAA
>RJWT010029893.1:0-14782 GCA_004365215.1 Cuniculus paca | reverse complement strand
TTTTTTTTTCCAATTTTGCATTTGCCTTTTGTGTTTGCTTATGGTACATTTGACCATGCGGACAAACTTGATTTTGTTTCTGTTTGTTTGTTTTTGTTTTTATTTTGGCACAGGGTCTCACTATCTAGTTCAGGCTGGTCTTGAACTTGTGACAATCCTCCTGCCTCAGCCTCCTGAGGGTTTGTATTACTGGTGTGTGCCACTATGCCCTGCTTACAAATTTGATTCTTTTGGGGGGAGTACCAGGGATCAAACTCACAACCTCACACTTGCCAGGCAGGTGCTTATGCCACTGAGCTAAATCCCTGGCTCCAAATTTGATTTTTGTAATGTAGTTATTTCCATCAAGTTTTCCCTTTTTAGTTTCATATGTTACATTTATACATATGAAAATATTCCTCACTTTTAAATGAAAAAAATTTTTGTTTGGTGCGAGTATGTTTAGGGTTTCCTTTTTTTTTTTTAACATTTAAATATTTGCTCTATGTGGACTGCATTCGGCTCTTATAATATGCAGTTTGAACGAAACTTTATTTTTTTCCACAGAGTAGCCCCAATGAATTCATATTATTTACTGAATGTTCCATTTGTCCCCACCGATGTGAAATGAAACCTTTATCCTATCCCAAAGTCTGGCCCGTACTGCTCCTCCCGTCGGCGTCCTGCTCTGGGGAATAGCAATGCTTTTAAACGAATGATGCATCTTGCTATGCAGGCTCAGAGCCCCCGACCAGGAGACAACCCCAGTGACTTCTCAGTTATGGTTTACGTACTGTCTTAGTCGCTTTCTCACCCCTGAGGCTCCCTACCTGATACCCACAGTTTACAGGACGAGATACTCATTTTGCCTCACATTTCAGTCTGTTGTGGGCTGGCTCCAAGGGAGGACAGCATGGCCCCAGGACATGATGGCGGAGTAGCCACTCGTGCCATGGCAGACAGGAAGCAGAGGGTCAAGAGAAGAAGACACACTCTTTGGCTCACACCGCAGAGGCCCACCTCTTCCGGTCAGGCCTCACGTCCTAACAGCAAGTCTACAGTAATGGCCTCATAATTCCATTACTTTCCAAAGGTCTTGCCTATGATCGCACGACATTTTAGAGAGATGTTTCAATGTAAGCAAACATATATTTTCTCACTTTAGAAAATCTGACCTTTTCTGTTGGCTGAACTTTCTGTTCGATCGCATTTGAACTTTTTTCCACTTACTCCACCCGGTCACTTACATGCAGGTCCTGGTGAAAACGCTACTGTCTTCGTAGGAGGAGTCTAGACATCTCAGCTGGGAGGAAAACAACCTCAGTAGAAGTGGGGGAAGGAGGGAGGGAAAGAAGGAGGGAAGAAAAAAAGCCCAAATCCCACATAGAATGGAAGTCCTCTCCACGAGCCCCCTGGCATTGGTCAGGTTTGATCTCGGGTGGGCAGAGATGCCCACCAACAGGTGAGTCTCCCTGAGGACCCCAATGTGGCCCCAAGTCTCTCCGGATACTCTAATTTCTTGCTAGTGGCTCCTGTCCTTGAAAGACAGGCGATGAGCTACTGTGAAGGACAAAATCAAGACACTCCCTGACCCAGCATCTATCAAGTATGTGCAGACAGGTGTCACAGCCCCTGAGGAGCCCTATCTCTGCCAGGCCACACGCAACCATTTCCTCCAACTGTCTAAGGTCATAGGAGGTGTCCAGCAGTCTAAACATGCCACTGCCATTCTCAGCACATGCTAGAGGAAATTTTGCTTTTGGGGGGACTTTGTTTGGTATCAGTACTGCTTTCCAAATTCTTTTGTCCTTATATTTTTTCTTAAAAAAATAATAAGCTGTAAGCCCATCACTTAGAGATAACTACTAGAAATAAAGAAACCAAAACTTGAACTATTTTTGCACGTATAAAAAATTATACATGAATTTTTCCCTTACAATATTGGGATTACAGCATCTATAGCACTTTTCATTAGGAAATAATCTTTTACAGTTGTATCTAAATACATCATGGTTTGTTAAACCATGCCCTGATGGCTTGTTTCTAGTTACATAAAAATGCCTTCAAGTGTCACCCCTAGGTTAGAATAAGCCCAGCCAAACCTCCTGCAGCACCGTGACCTGGAATGACGATTATCTTCCATTTATGGGCAGGGACACTGATGGTACAGTAGGCTGACTAAACGTCAGTACTTGAAGACATACGATCAGAGACCAGTGTGCAGTCAACCTCATGAGGGTTCCCACCCACACCACTGGCCCTGGCCCTGGCTCCTTGCGTACATTACCCTCTTGGTCATCACTGTGGTTTGGATGAAGCCCAAAGGGTGATGTGTTAGAAACTTGGGCCTCAGTGGGACTGTGTTAAGGTGGTGGGACCTTTAAAAGGCAGTGTCTAGTGGGAGATGGTCAGGCTGCAGGGCTCTGCCCTCGTGAATAGACTACTCATGTTTTCTCATGAGAGTGGGTCAGGTTTCATGGGACTGGATTATTTCCCACAAAAATGGGTTGCTATGGTGAGTCTGGCCTCTTCTTTAGTGTCCCCTTTTGCCACCTTGCAGAGCCAAGCAGATGCCAGTACCATACTCTTCAGCCTCCAGAACCATGAACTAAATAAATCTCCTTTCTTTATAAAGTTTCCAGCCTCAGGTGTTCTGTTATGATAGCACAAAATAAACTATAAAAGTCATTCTGAAAGAGAAGTATTAGCGTACTATTTTTATTTGCATTTCTTTGGTTGTATGTGCTTGAATGTCCATTTTTTAGAGATCCTTTGCATTTGTTTATGATTATTATAGCTTTTGACCATTTTTCTGTTCTTGTCCTATGTATATACCCCCATATATGTATGAATATATAATTAGGTGACTACCTGCCATGTATATTCCTCAGGTGAGTGTTTTGTTTTGTTTTGGGTTTGTTTCTTCTTTTTTTCCTTTTAATTTTTTATGGTGATTTAGGAGTCAGAAGTTTTGGATTTTTCTATGCCTACCAATGTTTTACTCTGTAACTATTTCCATTATTTTTATGCTTAGGAAGTTCGTATTCTTCCCAGGTACAGACACGTGTTTATTCTTATGTTAGCTGTGTAGTGTGTTTAGTTTTGTGTTTGATTCCTTCATCTGTAAAGAAGTTTTTGTTCATTTCCCTTTTGAGAGGTTTGTGCAGAAGTACTGGAACGAGCTTGTGTGTGGTGGTCACATCCGTTACCAGTTCTATTACACCTGCTACCTGGATGAGTTCCTGTCTCATTATCCAATTACCAGGTGTCTCATACCTGGTATGTGGATACAATTCCGTGAGGATCACACCCAGTAAATATTACACATCCACCAGTGCAAACCAGAGCCTGGGCTTTTAGCATTCACATCCCATTACTGAACAGCATTAAACCCCTGGCAATGAAAACGACCAGATTTTCTTTGGTTCTGCAGCTGTGGGTGTAACTTTTAGAGAAAACATCTCTCCATAAGGCCTACCAATTGCTTTAATAGTCACGAACACTTCCACATAACCGGAGCCATCATGTAGATACTATTTGGTATTTGGTTTTTCATCTGGCAGCATAGTTCCCTTGTGTATTCCCAGGTGCCAGAAAACTCCACTGATCCCTACCGCTCTGGCTTCAGAGCCGTGTTCTAGTCCACAGCCCGGTCTGCTGCCTCAGCGGTCTTACATGTTACTGTTGGGACATCTGTGCTCCTCCCAAATCTTATTTTCGCATAGACAACTACCCAAATAGCCATGTTCTGCCTGGCATGTTTTCCATGCTGAATTTTTAATTATTAGTGTTTTTCTTGGCCTCTCTTCCAGCTGAATCTTTATTGATGTTACTGTTGGTTGGGGCCTCCTAGTCCACTTGATGAAATGAATTGAGACTTTTGTGATCTGGTGATTCATGACATTTGTCCTTCTCAGCTTGCATTCAGTCCATGAACCTTTTGAATCTTTCAAAGTCTTTGAAAACCAAGCCTGCAAGTGAGGAAATTGGTGGAGTGACTTGGCCAAAGTCATAAGACTCTAATGGAGATCGAGGTGGGGATCTAGGTCTTGTGTCTCCATGGTCAGGGCACTGGGCAGAGACGGCAGCACCTGATGAGCACTGGCCTCCCACCCAGCACTGCCCTGCATGCATCACAAGCTGCAACTCACTCAGCAGGAACCATGGACTAACTGCTCTGATGCCTGCCTACCAGTAGTGGTGTCAAAGGACATCTCCAAGTCCACCTTCGAGGACACTGCTAGGCTGGGCTGGTGGAAGGACATGGCCCCCGGTATGGATCTAGGAATCCTCTTGACAAAACTTCAATTCATCATTCCATTTGGGCACCATTTTCCAATTAGCTAGGAATTCGTCTTATCTGATTTTCCTAATCCACATTCCTCCCTCTCAACAGCAAGAACATCCTCAAACACTTCGTCCACTACTCGGCTGTTCAGTGCTTGCCTAAGTCACCTGTTCAAACACCCGTCCTGACAGACTGGTGGTTGTTTGAGTGTGTGGAAAGCACGTTGAACCCCGTGTTCTTTTTGAAATGTTTTCAGTCTACATGGCTAATAATTCCAGAATATTCCCTCAGGGATTTCCATCATGCAATCTACCATCTTTACAAATTTCCAGAATGGGTCACTTGCAAAGGAGTGGGTGTCCCGGTGTCTAACCCTGGTGAGTCTGTGAGATCTTCCGGGGGCTTTTTTCTTTCACTTGAGCTGCTGACTGGACTCCACAAGTACCTGTGTGCAGCCTCCTCACAGTCCTGGATTCTCTGTTTTTGACAAACATTTCTTTTAGCTAGAAAAGGGGAAAGTTAAGTTGCCATGGCATGGGCCTGGCCCCTTTTTATCAGGCCTCAACATTTGAGCACATTCTCCCTGTAAATCCCTATCCCTTTCTGGCTCTACTCTGTGAAGAGCTTTGAAAATCCCTTCTGAGGCCAAGGCCTCGTCTGTAGCCTGCATTCATTCTGGGCATGAGCTTCCGGTTGTGGTTCTCACAGCTTCATGCTTCTCCTTTGTATTTTCCCGGGTTGTGCATCTCCTTTGCATGTTTTGAGGATGCATCTTTTATAACTCAAAGATCCTCAATGACCACCCTGCCCAGACACATTGGTTTTTCCTAAGTATTTCCTCTCTTTTTGTCCCTTGCGGAAATTATTATTCAGGATCGTCAACTTCAATATAAGCAGAATTTGAGGTGCCCCCACCACCACCAAATCTCTTGTCTCTCTTGGGATCTGTGTATACATGCAGACTCCTACTCTGCATCCTCCAGGTTAATACTGTGCAGCATGAGGACCTCTGCTTCAGTTTCCACAAATCAATTTTTAGTATGTTAGTAGCATTTGCCTCCTGGACATGTTATGAGGGTGGAGGAAAAGTGTTTACCTGTGGTTAATACTACTTTGATGATCTACCTATTACTGCAAAGCTTTGTAGTTATGTGTGCCGGGAAACCAACTCAAACTGGCTTAAACACTAAAAAAGAATCTTTTGCTCAGAGAATTTCCAAGGATTCCCATCCAGTGAAATGCAAAGATCTAAACTGACTTTAGGCACAGCTGGGTTCAGAGCTATCCTACTGGGCCCGGAACAACTGCGTCTCTTTACATGGTGGTGAGAAAGTGGTGGTAGCCACAGCTTCTGGCGAGTCACAGCCATGGTGAGGGGCGAGCCTTCGAGCGTGGACCTGGCTCCTAACTCTGAGAACTGGCTCTGTGCCGAGCTCTGCACTCATTTGGTAGATGGGCTTTCCCAACAAGGAAAAGACCTACGCCTTCCTGACTGAATGGTATTGCTGACACCCACAGGGCACCTTCTGCAGCTCCTTCCCAGCAAGACAGACCCCACTGGAATCAGGACAGATGACCCTGAGCCTGGCGCACTGGTCCCAGCCTCTTACTCCCTCATTCACCTTGGCCTGGACATTGAGTGTGACTCCTTTCTCTGACACCCACTGGACTCTTTCATATGTTCCGTCCGGTTTGGTCTTAGTAGTTAACAGACCTTGTCTTTCCCCTTTGACCTCCACCTGCCTCCCAGCTGGGTTATCCGCACCTTCAACTCTGCCCAGCTGGCCTGCTGCTCTAGATTTTACACGTGCTTGCCGTTTCTCTGACGGGGACTCTTGGTCTTGTCTCAGCACTTGCTGGATGAGTGTGACACTTCTCTGTCACACACAGTGCCAGGCATGGCTTCTTCATTAGCTTGGAATCCACCCCCTTGACATCGTTTTTCAGGTCTACTTCTACCACTGGGCGCCGTCTTCACAGAAAGGCAAATCTAGACGGAATCTCTGCATGGAAGTAGAAAGGTGTCCCCGGTGTTGTCCACAGTGTCCCCTCCCCTACCCCAGTGCTGTCCTGAGTTGAGTTGAGCTAAGCAGCTCTGGAAGCAGCTCTGTTTCCCCCGGGGGCTCTTGACAGTGGAAAGCTCCTGTCCTGGGCTGAACCTGGTTCTCCAGCTGAGACGCTGGCTTCCCTGGTGACCCCAGGAGTCCCTTCGTGACTTCCAGCACGTCCCCCTTTGAGCTGAGTCAGCAAGAGTGGTTTCTCCTTCTTTCAAGAACCTTAGCTGATCCTCTTGTGCCGTGCTGCATCCTTTCGGACTTTCTGGATTTTCTTGGGCTCTTTCCATTCCTCCCTCTGAAGTTGCCGTTGAAAGTCTCTCTGGTCACCCTGGCTGGTCTCCTGCAGCACGCTCTTCTCAGATGTTGGCCGGTACACTCTGCTTCCTGCCAGGACCCCGCTAGTCTGGAATGGATCTGGGCTGCAGTCCAAGAGACAAAGTTCCCGGCTTTGACACCATTCACATGCCCAGATGTTCCCTCCGTAGACTTCCTCTCTCTTTTCTTTTCCAAAGTCACAAAACTTCAAGTGAAAGAAGGAATGAAAACACCACCTGTAACATCAGTTCCATTTCCTCCCCGAAACTTCAAAGTAAATCGTAATACAGTGGGTTAGGGCTCGAAAGTTCCTAGGCTGGCAGAGCTAGAGGAAGCCCTGGAAACGGTCGCAGCCTCTGGTTCAGCTGTCTCTGATCGCCCCCTTGGGCTGGGTGGGTTGTCACAGCTGGATGCAGGAGGAAAGTGCTGCGGGTAATTCCCCACGTCCCTGTGGACGTCAGGTAAGAGAGTGGCAGTGTTGTGAGCTGACTCTCTTCCTCTTCACCATCAACCTGCGCTGCATTTTACAAGCGAGGAGACTGAATTACCCATATATCAAGGGGCCTAAAGCCACGCAGGAACCAGAGCAGATCCGAAGATAGGACCCAGATTGTCAAGGATCATGACTCGTCTTACGTGCTGGAGTTCTGTCTCATCGGAGGTCATGCAAGTCTGCTAGCTGACTGCATGCCTGCCTCCCTGCCTGCGCTGTCCATTCCACACCAGCACTCTGCGCATGACTGCAGGGGCCAGAAAGGTCCCAGTGGGGCCTAGAGGACCTTTAGAGTCACAGATCTACTGCCCTACAACGAGAGGGTAGTGTGCAGCGGGGCTGTGCTGGTTGCAAGCTCCAGGGATTGGAAGGTGCCCTGGAGTCCCATCCCCTGGTTTGGACTTTTGGTCAAGATATAGTTGGCAAAAATTCAGAAACTGCTGCCTCAAATAGGACATACTCCATTTGATCCCAAGTGGGGAGAAAACAAATAGCAGAGTGAATCGCCTCCGAATGCTCAGAGTTGCCGCCCTAAGACAAGAAATCAGGTGTCAGTACAGAAGTGATGTGGCTCATTGAGCGGGCTGCACAAAGATGGGCAGAAACTGTCTTCATCTGTCCCGGGGAAGTCAGCTTCTCACATGAAAATCTGTGCTGTTGGACATTGAAGACCAGACAGAACCTCTGTTCACACTGAAAAGCACGCACAAAAAGTCAGAGGCTGCAGCAGGGTAATCTCCCCATGGGCGAGAACACGCAAGGGGCAGGCGGCGCAGGGCAGCAGTGAGCCCCCGGAGTGTCAGCCAGGGAGGGGTCCCCATAACTTACGGGCCCCAAGGCCTGCTGCTTCCGGGGAGGGTGTCATAGGGATGGGGTCCGTTCTCAGGGTCAGTCTTGGTGATGGGACAACATCCTGTTTTATTAAAAGCCTGGTGTTGGCAGGGAGAGCCTTGTGCCTGCCCAGTGGGCAGCGACCCAATATCGCTGTGGGCAATTCCAAGCCAGGACTGGGAGCTAGCATCAAACCGGGAAGGAGCATGGCTGGCTTTTTTAGCTGATGTAGCAGTACTTTTTCTTTCTTTCTTTTTTCTTTTCTTAAACGGATCCACTGTGTACATTTTGTGTGTGCAGGCATGCATGTGGCATTCGGTACCCCCGACCGGTTCACTGGAGATGAGCCCACCCCGCTCCCCCACGCCCCCTCGGTCTGTGCCCCACTCCCTTCGTCCCCAGCCTGCCCTGCCCCCACCCCATGGACAGGAAGAGCAGAGAGAGGCCCCGACTGCGGCTTGGGGTTATTTACAGGGGCCGGTGGGGAAGGGCAGGGAAACGACTGCCTTGTTTATCTTCTGAGTTTTGAAACTCCACCAAACTCATCGGTTTCCAAGGAAGCCTCCATTCGTAGGTTTCCAAAAATAAAAAAAGTAAAAGGAATTTGACTTCAAAAGAAACTAGAGGAAAAACCGTTTTCTTTGTGGGCCAATTAGGTTCTTATTGTTGTTTTATAACATTAGGTTTGTCAAAGGTAAGCAAAAGTGGTCCTCTTTTTCATATTTTTGCTTTCTTCCTCTTTTGCCTTATCATTTAAGAGGGAAAACAATATTTTCAGAGACTGATAGGCTATGTTCCTGGCTCCGTTCATGTCACGTCTGTCTGGGGAATTGGGATTTTGTGTAAACTTTTATAATCATATTTTCTTCTGAGGTTATAGATGACTATGAGTCTCCCATTCATATTGTAAACTAAAGACACTTGTAGTGCTTCCACTTTTACCCAAAAACTTAAGATTAAAAATTAAGCTTTAATACTGATTTTAAAATAATTACGAAATAAATAAAATGTTTTAATACACTAGTTGTTTGTACTTGATTTATTTAGTTCTTTAATAAATACAGTCAAACAGCTCCCATATCAAATACAGTATGTTAATTTATTAGCCTTTTTATAACCCTGCACTCGAACAATAAACTTTTCATGTGGAGCTAGAAAATGGTATGTTTTTAAACCAAAAAAGTTTTTTTAAAAAAGATACAATTAATGGAGCTAAAGGGATTTGAGGATGAAAAAAACCCATAAAATATACCCAAAAATGTGTTACTTTATACTTGAACATTCAATCATTTTAAGGATGTAACTATTCAGTTTTAAAGGTTTCTATGACTTACCGCATTATATGAATCACTGTATATACTGATGTAAGCCAAAAATCAAGTAAACTCACAGTTTTTGTTATACATCTTAGTATTTATAGGTTCGTTTTATGGAAGTCTTTAAAATCATGAGGAGAGGTAATATAGGGTACAAAAACAAAGTGACATAAATCACATTTGGTTGTGTTTACTCTTTCCTAAACATTATCTTTAAGGTAAAGATATTCAACAAATTTGAATTTTCTAGGGCATTCACTGTCTGGTTACCTAACAGAAAACCAAAGAATTATCTTTCTGGTGAAGGAAAGGGTATAAAAGACAGTTTTTTAAAAAGGAGGGACAGGGCTTTCTATCAGTTGGCACAGTCTGTTCTGCCTGGTATATCTTTGCTGGTTAATTTAAAACATTAACTCCAAGTTTTTAATATAGCACTTGCCCACGAGTCACTGGGCTGAAAGCCCATCCTGTCTGTGTCAGGCAAGGGTCCAAGACAGAAACAAGGAGAACACAGCCATCAGAAGTCTTATTAGTGCAGCTAAACATTCGAAGTTAAGGAACCTTCAGCCCTTTCCTAGATAAGTGTGGTTGCAGCCTTTTAGCCCCAAAGGAAGGCCTCATTCAGGATCCTGGGCTATGGAAAGAGCTCTCAGAAAACAGATATTGACGTGACTGGTCAACTTGTGTCCAGGAGATAAGTGATAATCTGTTTAGGTTTTCAAAAGCAATTCAATATCCTGTTGACTAAATCCAGAGCAGGCTGAGAAATGCAACTGGGGATTAGTGCAATTGACCTCTTGTAAGAAAGCAGAGGGTGTAGCTTGGATCATAGAAAGCACCTTTGATAGTATTCTTTCTGCTTTCTGGAAAATCATCCAAGAAAGGAAAATATGTCTGAAACATTATTTTTAAACAGGCTCTGCTGACTTCTGCTGCCAGAACAAGACGAAGCAGACACTTTTCCCCACTCCACTCCTCTAAATACTATTGAATGCCCTGGAAACTCTTCAAGAGGCAATGATAAGAGCTCAAAAAACTGGAAGAAAAGAAGGTAGACTGGCAAGAAACCATCAAGAAATGAGAAACAGCAACCAGGTGAGTTTCCTGCATTTTCTTTTTATCTGCTGTATGTGCCGGGCTAGGCTAAAGAGACAACTGCAACCAACAGACATAGACACAAATATCCCCAAGAGTATTCTGTTCTTTCTGGCCAAAGGGAACCCCAAAGGAGACCTACTAAGTCCCTTGTGTTAACTTTTCACCACTGTAATAAAATACATGTGAATAACAATTTCAAGGCAAGATTTATTTTGGCTCACAGTTTCAGAGGTTGCAGTCCATGACGTCATTGCTTTTAGGCCGTGGCAAGGCAGAAACATCATGGCAGGAGGTGTGGCGAAGGAAAGCTGCTCACTTCATGGCAGCCAGGAAGCAGAGAGGCAGAGACTGAGAAGACGGAGCCAGGGGTGAATTACATACTTCCAGGTCACACCCTTGGTGACCTGCTTCATCCAGTGAGGCCCCACCTCTGACTAAGCCCATTCAGCTAGTGAATTTATCAATGGATTAATCCTCTTAATGACCCCGGTGACCCAATCCCTTCCCATAGCCTATCAACTGGCAACCACGCCTTGCACACAATGTGCCTCTTGGGGGGCATTCTAGATCTCAATAAGAACACCCTTGTTACTTACGCTTTCCTTTTCCATGGTTTCAGTTACCCGTGGTTAACTGTGGTCTAAAAATATTAAATGGAAAATTCTAGAAATAAACAATTCATAAATTTTAAACTGTACACGCTCTGAGCAATGTGATAACCTTTCTCACTGCCTTGCCCAGGATGTGACTCCTCCTTTTGTCCAGCATGCCCACACTTTAGAAGCTACCTGCCCGTTGGTCATTTAGTAGTCATTAGATCAACTCTCATAGTATCACAGTCTTTGTGCTCAAGTAGCCTTTATTTTATTTACTGAGAGTACGGATGCTGATGATTTTATTATAGTGTTCGTTGTATATTTTTTCTGTTTTATTACCAGCAATCACTGCTAATCTCTTTCTTGCTAATTTACAAATTAAACTTTATCACATTATGTATGTATAGAAAAAAAATAACATGGTATATGCAGGGTTTGGTCTCTCCATGGTTTCGGGTAACAACTGCATTGGAGGTCTTGGAATGTGTTCCTTGTGGGTGAGAGGAGACTACCATATGGCAGTTTGTGAAATGAAGGTCCAGAGAAATAATTTGCTCAAAAGACACAGCTTTCAGAGCAAACAAACAAACCGAAAATAGCCTAAATTTGGTCTCATGATCTCATGCTTTCCAGGGAAAGCAGGCTAGTGAGGGAAGAATAATTTGGCTTAGGAATCACTTTCCCAGGTGGGTATAACCTGGTATGGGAGGCTTAGAGTGCATCTGTGACAGGTGGATGGGTAGAGCCAAGTGCCATCCTTAGGCTCCTTGTCATTGCCCCTCAACCAGCAATTTGCCTGAGAAATCAGGTTCCCTTTGGTGGGACTCAGGTGGGATCTTCATCAGAACATCTGTTTCTTTGAAAGATCAAATGATTAAGCTGAAGCAAAATACTGCATACCCAGGTCTAAAAATAGCCCCCTCTCTTCAGGCTAGATTGAAGTCATTCTTTCAGGTGCAGAAAAGGAAAGCACAACTGTGCGTCACTGATTTAAAATAGGAGTAGGGTCAGAGGGGCGGCTTGGCAGGTGCCAAGTCGGCAGTTTCTGAGCTGGTATTTCCTATGCTTCCTGTTTTTGGACATGGGTTCCTGTCTACTACTCCGAGATGGTGTGTGTGTGTGTGTGTGTGTGCGTGTGTGTGCACATAGATATATACATTGGAAGTTCCACTGCCTTGTTTTCTCTCTTTTCCAAGCACATGTGTTCATTTTGTCAATAGACTGCATTTATCTTTACTAGCTGTTCATGGTTTGTCCTTAGCTATTTTTGCCATATAAGTTAAAATAGTCAACTGTCTCTTTCTCCCTGTCTTCTGTGAATTTCTGGGATTTTCTTTGAATATCCATTCCTGCCCAGAGTACAGCAAGAAAGTCACTATTGGTTAATTTACATGATCCCGTGCTATGTTGGAGTTTTCTATGGAAAGGTGGCTCCTTTTTGAGGGAGGGTTCTCTGAAATATCCCACCAGTTCTAAGAATTTTATTTTTTTTATAACCCAGCTATATTTAATTCAATAAATTACATTCAAGATTGACTGTTACTGATTCATATAATGAAAGGACTTTTGGTCCAGATTCGATAGTGTAGGTTCTTTTCTCTACTCTCTCCTCCCAGATGGTTGTAAGGATAAATGCTGGAAATAACGCTAAAGGCTCAAAAAAAGAGAACTCTGAAGAGGGGGAAAGAGGAAGTAGTCAGGGATCCCAGGACTGGAGGAACAATAGGCAGCAGTTTGACGTAGGTCTGGTATTTCCCAAAGACAGCCAAGGTAGACTCAGTCCTTCCCCTTCATGGTGGGCCTGAGGGTCTTCCTCATTGTCAGACACTTAGGGTGACCAGATGGTCACATTGTAACAAACAGCCTTATTTGGGAAGCATTCTTGGTCTCCCCAAACCTGAGATTGCCTTCCCATATTGAGGAACCAGGAGGTCCAGACCAAAGAAATTCCTCAGTCTCCTAGGAGAACTGGGAGGGGTCAGTAGGAATCATAGTAGGCTGTAATTGGATGACAAAGGCTCTGAAGTTAGACTATCTTTGGACCACAGTCTGCTAAACTAGGACAAGATCTGTATGTTAAACATATACGGGGTGATAGCCTACTTAAAACAAAACTAAATTGGACTCAGAATCTCTTAACATAAAAGACAAGGTGTCCAAATACAGTAAAAAGCACACATCCTTTTGAGAACCAGGAAAACCACTTAAATGAGAAAGGACAATCAGCTGGCACTCACACTGAGAAGAATCAGAGAGTAGAATTGTTTGACAAAGAGTTTGCAGTAACATCATAAAGGTACTTCAGGAAACAGTTGTAAATTTTCTTGAGATGAATGAATGCTGTAAAAGAACAGTTGAGTGGAAATTATAGAACTGAGAAATATAATAAGAGAAATGAAAAACTCATTGGATTCTACTCAGTAGTCAAATGGATATCACAGCCAATAGAATCAAATTGAGAAAAATAAACAGAAATCAGCCAGTCTGAACAATAGAGAGACAATAGGCTGAAAAAAAATCTCTATGATGCATGGTGACTTTGATTTACAAATTACTGATATTAACTTCACTGTAGGGGTCTGTTTAATCAACTTAAGATAAATAGTTTTAGATGAGTGACAAATAATTAGAATATTTAAAAATTTAAATATTTTAATAGCATCAAAATATAGAGAAATAAATCTAATTTAATTGAAGATTACAGGATTGTTATTGAAAGTAAAAGAGTTCTAAATAAATATTCATAGGATAAAAGACTTAATATCTTTATGGTCAATTCTTTCCAAATTGATCTATAGAGTCAGTATAATTTTAATAGAGGTTCCAGTGGAATTTTATCCTGTTTGTAGGAATAATTTAATTGTTTACTTAAAAGACTAAAACAATCTTGAATAAGGATACTTGTCAAGACTTATTCTGAAGTTTTAACAAATAAGTGTGAGATTTGCCTAAGTAGAGACAAAGAGATCTATGGAAAACAAAAGAGTCCCAGAAATCAGACCACATATATTCAGTCATTGATTTATGATAAAAGAACTGTGCTATGCATTGGGAATGGCAGGGGGTAGTCTTTTCTTAAACACTGCAGGGTCAGTTGGATATCTGTATTTTTAAAAATGAACCTTGACCCTATTTTGTATCATACACAAAAATCAATCAGGAATCATAGATCTCAATGTGAAAGGCAAAATAATAAAACTTCTAGAAACAAGAAACCAATTCACCCTTCCTGTGAGCTGGCGGAAGCCACATGGGGCCCTGGAAGGAGAAACAAGAAGCCAGTTCACCCTTCCCATGAGCCAACTGGTGCACAGGCTGGAAGACAAGATTTCCCCCACCACCACCACTATAAGCAATTGGCTGATTCAAAGGAATGCAGGCTGAGTTATTAGTAACTGAGGTTCAAAAACAACTTAATTCTTGCATTGTTTGATTGACTTTGCAGACCTAGAGTCATTAGTCTGAGCATCTATTGAGAGGACACCAATATGCAATATAGTAAATATGGGGGATTTCCTTCTGTCTTGTTTTTGAAAGCCAATATTATTCACACTGCTTTGTTTTATTCCATTTTATTGTTTTGTTTTATTCAGTGTTCTGTTTTGATTGGTTTTATTCTATTCTGTTTTGTTTGATTTTATTATGTCTGATAGTATGGGCAGCAATTTTGAAGATAACAAGAGACATTAGGATACCATTGTTGATTTCCTATTATCCTGTTTTGAAATCCTGTATCACTTTCACTATTTTATTTTGACTGGCTTTATTCTGCTTGGTTTTATTCTCTTTAAAAGAAAATCTTTAAAAAC
>RJWT010029892.1:0-14795 GCA_004365215.1 Cuniculus paca | reverse complement strand
GCATTTTCTGCTAACCTACTGTCGGATTCATCTTCAGTCTTTTGGAATACAATCTTGAAAGTCAGCTGTCATCTGTGAGAAAGTCCAGGAAACTCTGTGTAGAGGTCCTCATTAGTCCACACTTCATGAAACTGCCACTGTCTCACACCCTACCCATAATACAGAATCATGACAAAAAAAAAAGTTGGGGTTTTAGGCCATAAGGTTTTGGGGGTGGTTGATAACATTGAGAGAAGTAAGGGGAACATACTTCATGAGTCTTTAAAAATATTTTACGTATCCAGACACATAGTTGTCCATTATCCATGAGTGTACTAATAGTGAGTAAACCAATTCACAACTTCACCATATCCAGTTGAGAAGCTTGGACTCTCGTTACAGTTACTCAACAACTATACAATAATGAATACACAATATTTTCCAATAGATTTTAATGACTTATGTAAGTGTAATACATCCTGTGATACTATTTTTATGTATTGTGTAAGTTCAAATATTATTCACTTATTACAGGTTTAGAAATTACATAGGAAATGGACCTTAGTTTTATGTAGAATATTCTTTAAATGATAATGATGTCACTGATCAGCTTCAAAATAAGAGTGATTTATACTATATTGACATTACCTGATTCTTCCACTGTGCTAATGACTGCACTACCAGAACACAGAATGGTGGTGTCCCTGTATATTTCATAAAATTGAAAAGTAAGTACAAAAAGCACTTGTAATTAATTTCACCCAAGGTAATAGACATTTAAGGCCTCAGCACAATTTACGTAGTACAGTTTTGCAAAACAGTGTTCCAGCCAAGTCAGAAGTTCATTTTTATATGAAATTCAAGTGCACATGTTGGACTTCTCTGAGACAATTAAACACACAAATGCTGTTGTGGAAATGTACACAAACATCATTCAAGTGTGTTGATGAAAAAGCAATAGCATTGTTCAGCATAAGTTCCCTCATCATAAAAAAGGAAGATGTAGCCACAATAGACAAAAGTGAATGCCTCTGTTACTAACATTTCAATAAATAGTGATGAATAGGTTGTGCTAAAATACAATTAAAAATAATATTTGATAATGTAGCTCCGAGGAGGAGCTAAGAAAAATTCTGCATATCGGATATATTTGCTGAAATTTAGGATATGTGAGATCTGCACATAAAAATGGCTATTGTGAATCTCTCTTTTGCTTGTTTTGATAAATTATAGTCATACAAAGAGGCAACAGGAAGTTATGTTATTTGGTTTAATTATTCCATATTTATATGATGAAAATCGCTGAGAATCTGAATGAGTCTTTCAAAAAATACATGATCAAGTAAGGCAAAAGTTAAAAAAAGTTATAAAATGTGACCCTTATAAAGGCTACTCCCAAAATGTGACCAGCAAGTCTTTGTGTATTACATGAAGCACCATTACTTCTGTGACACCATCTTCTGTCAAGACTGCTTGGGTATTGCAAGGTAAGACTGCTAAATTGCAGATATTTTGGAATTATTTGGGCAGTGAGTTCTAGACTTCTATTTTTAACTTAAGTCGTCAGCTCTTCTGATCTAATACAAGTGAAAGCATGAATGAATAATTCAAGAGAGAATGGATCACTGTTTTTTTCTAAAATATAAAATTTTTTAAAAAATAAAATAAAAGATTTTTTATGTGTTTAGTAAGAAGAACGAACACATCGCAGGACGCAGAGGACACTACGGATCAATAGAGTAGAATGACAAGAAAATTTAAAGTTTGTACCATGTATGTGAAGCAAAAAAAATTTTTACTGTTCTGAAATGTTCAGTGAGTTGCTGACAGAGGCACCAAAATATAAAAAGCACAATTGAAAATCTCAGAATCTTATACACAAAAGTATTTTCTAGCAAGAAAATTTTAAGTTTACTAAGCGACCTGCTTTTTTGGCTTGAGATTTCCCCTGCTGAAAAACACAAATAGTCTTTTTACATAGTGATCACGATTCAATCTGAAAGGGAATTTAGCAGAATCACTGAAGTATATCTTCAGATTACAATGTAGACTTTTCAAAAAATATAAAGATGGAGAATTCCATAACTATAGCCTCAATTCTGGAAAAATAAATAAATGATTGAAACATAAAATATATTTCTAAAATCAGTAATAGTCATCCAGCAACCTATTCTCTAATTTTTGTTCATGAAAATAACCTCAGGGTTCCAACTTACATGTTTTACAAGGCCATGTAAATCTGAACTTATAAATCTGTTAAATAAAATGCTCTTAATCTTTTGCAAAGTGTGGAGTAGGGGAGATTTCACAAAAGATTTCATTTATAAAATTGCTTCCCTGCTAAATAAGTCTGAAACTCACTGGGGCAGAAAACTTTTCACACATTTGCTCTGCAGGACAGAATGTGAGAGAAACGCTAGCCACACTTCCTCATGCTTCACTGATCTGAGTCCTGCTTACTTGCTCACAAGTCAGAGCCTTTTTCTTTTCTTTTTTTTTTTCCTTCCAGATTCTCTGAATGACTCTTGAAAAGAAAATACCATTCAGTTAAACATCCTGCCTTGGTAAACATTTATTGCTCTGCTCCCGTTTCCTGCAGATGTGTTTATCCACAGCTCTTCGATGTCAAGTACAGTGGCACCAACTTCTAGCAGGTTGTTGTCTGATGCACAACACATAAAATTTTGATAATCAGCTCCCTGCTCAAGAAAGTAGAGCAGGAAGAGATGCAATCACTGAGTCTATCTCAAAGCTCTGGCCATGAAGGAGGTCCCCCATCTCTGAGCAAGTTGGCTGTCCTTTCCTGCCCCCGAGGTAACACTTACAACAGACTCATAGGGAAACACCAGGCCATGGCAGCATCTATTGGCAGAACTGTCCTGCACAGTTTTTTTCCGACTATATTGAACATGTCTTGGAGATAATTTTAGCTTCTCTCATTGGAGCCTTCAAATTCAATATCTCCAACTGGGGCCGGAATGCAATGATGGTTCACAGGCCCCACCAGAAAATGAGGAAGTCAACTGAGCCTTATGGAGCTGGGCCTTGTTATTCTTCAGTACACTGCAAGACCTGCCCAGACTGACAAGGGTAATTCCCACATGCTGAGCTGGGCAAAGGGACAGAAACCCTAGCAGGAAAAGAAAAATAATAATTCTTTCCTAATCACCAAATAATGGCAGATGTCCAATGAATGGCAGCTCCTTTTATTGACTCCTGGACTTTGTCTACAGGAAAAATGAAGTCCTCTTTTTAGGTCTGTGTTAGTTCTTCTGTCACTGCAAGATGCATCAACCATGGTTAAAAAAAAGAAAAACACTCCAGTTCATATTTCTAAAACCATTTTCCATGCCTCATTCTAATGTTGCCTCCTACAGGAAGACGTCTTTGATGGACCAAAGAGATCAAACTCACAGAAGCAGATCACAAGAAACCAGACTTTCCCTATGAAAGACTGAATTGAAATGTGTGTTTTTGTCTTCTTAACATGGATCCAAGCAAAACTTCAAGCACATGTGCTTCCTCTTGTAAATGCAGAATCCTTGCATTTTTGCCAAAAGCCACCCTTGGATCTGCCAGTTGCATGCTCTGTGAAAGCCCACTAGACCTCTCCAGCCACCCACAATCGCTGGCAGAATTCCAGTTCTCTAAAGATCGTGGCAAGTCCCTGCTCCTTGCTTTCATATCTTGTCCACTGAGGTGCTTGGAGATTTGTTGTGAAGTAAGACAAAATACAACAGAAATCACAGCTCAACATTCCACCTTCTACTAACATAACTCTTACTTACTTATGTTCTCCCCAAACACAGAAAGTCACTGACTCCTCTTTCTCAGAGTTCTAGGGTAGTTTCCCATACCTGGACTGTTCTGGATTAGAAAACAACAGATTGGAAAATTTAATCTGTTCAAACACTGAGAGATTGCAACTCATTTTATAAGGATCAGAAAGATGATAAGAGTTTTTGTTTCTTAAAAAAAAACCCCACAAACTTGTAAACATGCTTACTATTTGTTTAATTGTTAAGGTCAGAAGAAGCAATTCCCTGGGCTGGGCACAGACAAACCTGTTATTGCAACAGATTTTGATATCATGAGTTCTTCCAAGACCTATCTAAGACTGAAATGGAGACATCTGGTTGACTGCCATTTCACAGCGGCCTTCCACAGTCCAAGTTGTAGTTTTACCTCAAGGAATATCCCTGAGTATCAGTCTAGTTTCACTTTGCATGCCCTCTTTCCTAATTCTTATTATTTTGCTAGACATCTGAAATAAGCCAGCATAAGCTTGTGCACCTACACTGTAGCACGTGAATCAGAGCCAGAGTCCTGGTAGCGGATAGCCTGTGTGTGTGTGTGTGTGGGGAAGGGGGTCTAAACAGGTACATAGCTCACAGGATTATGGTGAACAATGACAGATATGATGCATATTAAGTCTTTAGTAATATATAACAACAATAGCCAGTATTTACTTAGCTGTTTATTACAAAAATCTTCTTATATTAACCTATTTTTACCACAATAACTGTCAGAAAGATGGTATGATTTTCTCCATTTTATAGGTGAAGACTGAAATACAAATTAAGCCAGTTGCAAAGAAAAAGTTAAATTCCTCAGACTCTCAGAAGTAATTCCTGGAAGAATCAGGCAGTCTGCCTAGGTTACCATGAAAATGTCCACCAGGATAACATCACACCCGGAATCCAGCATGGAATGAGTGTGCTCACTGGGATCTTTTCCTTCAGTACTTTCTTAATGTATTTCCTCACCATTATCATGTGATTTCTCATCTGAATGTTTTGGTACATAACATATTATTTGTTCACGGCAAGTTCCTCTCCCCATCTCTCTAACCCTCCTAAATATGAAACGGGTATCTCATCTTGTCACCTCCACTAGGAAGACTCCCCCTGCCCTTCACTGGCTAACTTGCTTCTTTCTCTTCTATCCTCCCCTAATACTCCTTCAATAAAAGTCTAAATATTGTTCCCAGTTTACGCCAGGCTCCTCACACTAAAATGATGTGCATTTGCCCTAACAGTGTACAGAGGACGGAGGAATCCAATCACTAAGAAAAACTGGGTAACCTGGGTCGCACTTAGCCACAGTCTTAGTCTGCAGAAGTCAAAGTAAATGGCATGAAAAAATTTCGGATCTGGCCAAGAGCTCAACAGAGCACTGGAATGGAGCCTGGCACCAAGCTGAAGGTAATTAGATCTGAGGTAAGCTGGAAGCACAAGTAGTCAGCAGGAGACCTATTTGTACTTTGGACAGGCTAGTAAGAGGCCATTCCACAGCCATATCTTATTTCATTGCTATGCTCTTCCTTCCTGCACAAGCAATAGGAGTAGCATTAACGATGGGGCTGTCTTTGTATTTACAAATTGTAATTAAGCTCAGGTGAAACCTTAAGAGCTCTTTAGGGATATTTATTAGCATGCAGAACCACCTCAGCTTGCAGGCTACCTTTGGCCAGTGGTTGAAGATAGAATTAAATAAAACATCGACTACATTGACACCACAAACTCCCTTCAGACCTCCTCCTGCCAGCAAGTCTGACCGCCTCATGCTACAAGACACAGGTCCAGATTCCTAAAGACTTTGTTTCTAACAAGCTTAGCAGCACTTCAAGGTCTGTAAAAATTAGTAACTCATGTGACTCTTGACTGTGGCTCTTTCTCATTCATGATGTCTAGATTCCAACAAAGAAGGCCACGTATGTAGTTTTTGGCTATTTTTGGAGATGGAAGAGAGAGAGATGAGGAGAAGAAGAACAGAAGAAGAGGAAAAAGGGGGAGGGAAAAAAGGAGAAGAGGAAAGAGACATCTACCTTTTCTCTGCTTTTGCTTAGCTATGACCACTGGTCTCTTACAGGGTCACTGTCCATTTCTGCGGACAATTCAGAGCTGTTAATGTGCACCTAAATATCAACATTGGCAGTGAGACAGAGGAATGCCTAGAAGCTTCTTTCCTCCTCAAGATCACTCCCAAGGAAGCTGAAACTCCTTGCTGATATCTTGTTGCAGTGTTCCTCAAAGTGTAGGCCAGGGACATTAACATCTATATCACCAAAAAGTGTATTTAAATGCAAATTACCTTGCTCAACACGAAAATAAAAAGGCAAACTTGAGGATGGAGCCCAGCGGTATGTGTTGAAATGAGTTTTCCAAATGACTGATATACCTTCAAGTTTGTGAACCACTGTTCTTACAAACTTTCAACACATAAATATGTTTCACTTTACTCATTTTTCTTTTAATTTGAGACAGGGACTTGCTAAATTGCTCAGGCAGACCACTAACTTGTGATCTTCCTGCCTTAGCCTCCCAAGTACAACATTATTTTTATTTTCAGCTGAATATATACTTATTGTATACAATTTTATAAGTTTAGACATATACATATCTAGACTCATAAGTAAATGTGTAATAGTAACTGAAATAATATGGTAATGTGTAACAGACAATTTCCTGGGTCTCTGCATGTAGTATACTTTTAAACAGTGGAGTCAGATGTTTTGTAATAAATACTCCTATCTCCTTGAGAAGGTGAAAAACTTGTAAAGGTCTCAAAGAAACAATTTTGTGTGTGTGTGTATGTGTGTATGTCTGGTACCAGAGGGTGGAGCCTAGGGCCTCATGCACACCAGGCAAGTGCTCTAAAACATAGCTAAGTCCTCGCCCAAAGACACAACCTAGAACTAAAAATATGGGGACCAAAAATACCCTATTGTCAGGCTGAGATTATAGCTCAGTAGCTAGGCACCTGCAAGGTCCTAAGTTTGAATCCCAGTTCCAAAAAAAACAATAAAATGAAATAAAATAAGCATTCAAAAAATACCATATTGTCATTCAGTTACAAATTAACATGGAAAAAGAATGGGTCAAGAAAATTCAAGACTATCATAAATAAAAATTTAAAGGATTTACATGACCTAATATGAATGTTTTATTTTATAAATCAACAATAATTATGACTACATGAATGGACAGGCGAATAGACTAATATGGAGAAAAAGAATTCAGAAACAAGCTCACAAGACAGATTTTATAAAATATGACAGTTTCACTGCATAGCAATGCAGAAAATATAGACTTTTCAATGAGTGCTACTGGAATAACATATTTGTGTGGAAAAAGTAAATCCCAGCTCTTAACTTTCAGTATATACAAAAATTCTAGGTGGATTGTAGACCTAAATGTAAAAGACAATGCAATAAAATTTCTATAAGAATATACAAGAATATCTTTGAGATTTTTGGAGTATTCAAGCATTTCTAAAGTAGGACACATAAAGCACTAACCATAAAAGAAAAGGACGGGAAATTGACTATTTTAAAATACAAAGCTTCAATTCATCCAAATAAACCACGATCAGAGTGAAAAGAAAAGCCGTTAAAAGGGTGAAGATATGTTCCACACAGAAGGGGCTTATCCAGAGATATAAAGAACTCTTCAAGCAAAACAAAAGACAGCTGGTACAGAAAAAGAGGGAGGACATCAATAAGAAACTTATAGATGGGGAGACTTAATGGCCAATAATAACGATTTTATTATTCTTTTGAGAAATGCAAACTAAAGCCATAGTGGCATGCACACACCCTTTTGAACAGCCTTAAATTCAAAGACATGAAAATGCTGCATTGGTAACACGTGGATCCCTCAGAACTCCCCTAAACTGCTGGTGGGAATGTGAGTTGGTTTAACTACTTTGGAAAATGGACAGTGTCTACTACATATTTTATAACCCAGAAAGTGCACTTCTAGATATATGCAAACAAACACTGGAAACAGTCACATGTCTATAAACAGTGAAATGATAAATTAACTGTGGACTATTTGTATGAAAAATATCATGAAGCAATGAAATCAGAAAATTAGTGCTACATGAAACAACATGAACACTCAGAATCGTGATTCAGAGCAAAGAAACGAACACAAATAACACGAAGTATCTAATTATATTTACAAAAAACAAAAAAATGGGCAAAATACATCTACTGCATTGCAGTCAGAAAGAGTAATTAGCTATGAAAAGTATTAATGGGATTCAGACTATAGTACCCCAAAACATGATATCTGAGGAAAAAGGAGACACAAGATGATCACTCTCTGACCCTCTGTGGCTCTACTCCTCTGGGAAAGACCACAGAATAATTCCTGATCTTTCTCTGAAACAGGTCACAAGACCAGCAGGTGACACATGCCTTCGGTGTACCCAGAGGACAAGAATGATCTTTTCCCTGAAGACCAAACTGCATAGAGAAGAATCTGAACCAACAGGCTTCAGCTAAGTACTTTGACCCCCTCTATTATCCTGAGATCAAACCCTCCTTTTCCCAGGTCACACTCTTCATTAAACCTAAGCATAAAAAAAAAGTCAGGTTTCCTGTTTCTCTGTGTCATCATTTCAGAAGGCTCCCATGTCATCTCACAAAAAATAAGCTTGTACTGTTCTCCCTTGCCAATCCGTCCTTTGTGACATACATCTCAGCCATGAATGAGATTGTAGCCTGGTGCACAAGGGAGCCATAAATATTAAATGAGATAACATTTGTCAAGTGTTTGCAAACTCCTAAACATCATATAAATACATGACGCTGCCTCATGGGCAAATTGTAAATATAGATTATAGATCTAGACAGTAGACACTACACATAAAGTCTGCGCCTTCTTTTGATACATATTTCTGAAAAAACGTGACATTTATCATTTTATATATATACTGTTTATCAGATTATTATTGATTTTTGGCTCAAATTCCTGATGGCAAAAAGGAGCAAGGTTAAATAGTGGCTATTTTTTTTTCTTACGGCATCATAGGTTCTTTGGTTTATCACGGTCCCAGAATGAAAATGAGTTTCAGATCTGAGGAAAATGTTACTATTAAAATTTTAAAAATAAAACAACTTGTTTAAATCAGACAAAGTAATTAAGAGTGTAGAGTTCCAGTAAGGACCATCATTTCATGATCTGATGAGTAAAAGAGAGCTATCTTCCTTTATTATTCCTCTGTGCTCCCCAGTTCAGCTTCTGGAGGCATCTTCTGGAAGCCTCTCCTGTAAAAGCTCTAATAGCCCAACTAGAGAAACAAACCATTCATTAAAACCTATGGCTGGAGCTTTGCAAATGCCGAAGCCCAGTGGTCTTGAGCTGTGCCTTCCCATTCGATAGCAGAAGCCAGTCAGTTGTGCACTGTGTGTGATCATCTCTGTGACCATCTCTGCCCTTCTTGAACTCACAATCTACTCAGGAAGCCCACTGGAGAGCAAGAGCCTGCTGGATGGACAAGAAAAGTAAATGCCATCATAGGAACTACAAACAGACTGAGTGCTCCAGGGTTGCAAGAAAGGAACAATCACTGGTCTCCCCAAAATCCAAGAAAGATTTTTAAAGAAAATCAAATCACTGAAAGTACCTAAAATGCAGCAAGTGAAGGCCATCTTGCTTCTCTTCATAGCAAGAATCACTGTTGTCCCCTGTAGTGATGACCACTGAACTAAAGTCAATTTGGGACAAGTGCTTTTATCACAAATTATCCCAGTCTCTTTGCCTAGACAAGAATGACAAAAATAAGATATGACTAGAACAAATGTCTTTATCTTTTATGTGAACTAAACACAGAGCCTCTAATCTCAGGACTTCACTAACAAACTTTAAAAATATTTCTTTCTTTAGAATTGCACTTAGTAAAGGGAATGTAGTAAGGCATAAGAAAACAATGTAGAAACGACTGAGCCTGTAGAATTCTTTTCAAATCCACCCTTAAAAACGTTACTCGGAATATATGTCCTTTTACAATGCTTTCGGGAGAAGAGAGGGTGAACTGTTTGGGGAATTTGACTCTTGTTCCTACAGATGTTACTATGTTAAAGACACAGAATAATTCTTTAATGAGGAAACCTGTTTAATCTACAGAATATTTCTTAATGCTTTTTGTGATTAACACAATTCATTAACTCTGGTCAAATTAACATTCCTCATAAAGTGTTTAAGGAAATTCTGTTTCAAGATTTAGTTTTAAACCTAAACCCTCAGATAAAGTGAGAAAAACTGCGCTGAATTTGTGTCATGTTTCTCTTCCATTTGCACATTACATCAAGAGATAAGCTTTCCTAATGTATTTCAGAAGCTGCGGATAATTTTACAATTTTTGTTGATAGCTGATTCAGAGAAGTCTATTTGAAGAAATTTTGGATATCACAGTGCAGCAATCTTCACATTTTCCAAACACAAGTTTTATTTTCATTTTTCTGAACTAAATTCTCAACTAACCTTTTCCCAATTTAACTAACACATACTGCTCATAGACTTAAAGAATATAGAACTTTCATTTTCATAACTAAGCTTTATTTCATTCATAAAAAAACTTGAAAAAATATTTTAAGGGTAGGAAATCTTGCTATTTATTGAATACCTATTGCGTGAAAGATATTTTACATAGAATATCTCAATTCAGCATCATAAAAATGAAGCAAAGTGAAGATAAGAAAATAGACCCAGAGGGTATACCAAGACACCAGGATCTGAGTCTAGATTAAAACTGAAGTGTGTGTGTGTGTGTGTGTGTGTGTGTGTGTGTGTGTGTGTATCCAGGTGTGAAAGTGGGGAATGGAACAAGCACGGGGTCCAACTGCAACACAGGAACAAACAGCATTGCCTCTATAGTATATATAGAGCCAAATTTTGTATAAATATTATGTATATATATCCTATAATATAAAAGCAAATTTTGAGTATATCTTTGCAATAGCTATACCTTGGGAAGAAGACTGGGGAAACTCTGGATTTAAGGCTAAGTGTATCTACACCAACTCGCCCTTCCAAAGGCTGTGCAGTTTTAGAGACTTCATGTTTCTTTGTAACTTCTTTGATTTAAACATTTGCTAAAGAGCAAAGATGTTAGAATCAAGGAAGCTTAGACTTGACACCTAATTTTGCTGCATCAACCTTGTCATAATCAATGAAGTGCAAGTTAAAGTGCTCAGGAATGAGACTTCACAAACTCTTGCATTAGCAAGATCAGTTTCTATGGCTTCGCAAGTTCCCTGTTAATGACCTTTTACTTTGTGTGTAGCAAAAGTCATCACTTTACATAAAACTCTTTCCTTAGATGCAGTGATTTAGCAATCATAAGAGAGTGACATTTTAATGAACATCAACACAAAACAGCTCTGACAAGCACTACTTACGAAACAGTCCTGTTCTTCAATGTTCATGCAATTAGTATTTCAGTTCTCTTTCCATAACAAAAATATGAATGGGATTTTCATGATCCCTTTCCTTATTTTCTTGAAGAAAAACAATTAAAGGAGCTGACTGGAAGGGAACCCGTTTTCAGAATCCAAAACCAGAGGCCCTTGGCACTTCCTTGGCCATATGGAACCTGTGGGGCCCTCTTCTATATATTTGGGGTGTCCACTTCCTCACCAAAGAGCTTTGGTGAGGGCAGGATTAACTGATCTGTGTTACCATTAGAACATCACAACTGATACTTGACACACACTGCTTCACAGTCCAAACCAATGACTCATCCAGACTTTAAACTGGAATCTGACTGAGGTCAAGAGGTAGTGATAACAGATAGTGAGAGATGATTTACTAGGATTACCCAGTGTTCGCTAGGAAGAACCTGGAATTAACATTCAATGAGTCCCCTTACCTGTTAGGTTCCGGGTACTGGGCATATGGAGATCTGTGCTCAAGGAGTTCACAACCTAGTGAGTAAATAGATACCCACAGAAATTGATACGTCCCTCCAGGTACACCTTAGAGCAGTAGACACAGGCAACAGAGACAGACTAAATAACTGATTATTTAACTTGTCTGGAGTAGTCAAGACCCTGGTGATGACACAGTCCAACTCCGTCTACATTCTTGCTATGGAGTAACTGAGGGCTATCTAAATGCAAGGCTAATCAACCAGTCAAAGGAAGAACATAGCCAAAGTTGAGACTTTAGAGGAAAACCCACTGGACAACTTGCTAAAAATACAGATTTCTAGGTCCCACATCCTAATTTATGATACGGAGTGCAGGGAGGGAAATGCTGAAAGATCCCAGGTCAGCCTTCCTCGCATTCATCAAATAACATAGGACACACTTTTCAGTAGCTTGAGATCCTAGCACTAAAGGGTTTGTGCTCCAGAGTAGAAGTGGCATTGAATCCAGATGCGTTACCTGCTCAGAGAGGTTAAGGGGTCTGTCGGGGTTCACAGTGAGCTATGCATTCAGGGGAAAGAGAGTGATTATAACTGCTTGCACTGTTAATGTCAGCGTCACGACAAATAGTATAGCTGCCTTGCTGAGTGTAGGGCCTGTTATGTAGCATTAACCACCATGTACAAAAGCTTACCATCAGCTACAGGAAACACAGTTCATTACAGCAGAATAAAGATTCAAACCCCCAGTGCCCTGATTCTCCATACATGTTCTTTCACCCACACACGGTATTTTCAAGGGAATGGACCCTCCCACATCAAACGGAAATGACAAAGTATGCCCTGTCTAACAGGAACTTTTCTTTCATTTGCTGCCATCCTCTGTCCATAGACAAGGTCCCTGGGGAGTTAAATTGGTTGTATTCTATTTTAGTATCTCAGAATTTAGGCCACATCTACCTATTTTTTTTCCATGCGTCAAATCCAAGCCTGTAAACACATGCTACAGTGTATAATAATTTTAAAAATTCAGAGATCCCTTGTGACATGGGAATTTTTATAGTCTCAGAAAGATAATAACACAAATTTAAGCATAAATTCAAGATAGCATAAGACTATGCATCAATATGAACAGGGACCAGAAAGGATATAATTTTGTTCAGAAAGTGAAAGACTTCAGAGATCA
Source organism: Cuniculus paca (assembly GCA_004365215.1). NCBI lineage: Eukaryota > Metazoa > Chordata > Mammalia > Rodentia > Cuniculidae > Cuniculus > Cuniculus paca. Next base: position 1,975 of record RJWT010029892.1, on the reverse strand, counting down.
CTGGAAGATCACGCAGTCTGAATATGGGAAGGACGACTGGACAGAGTCTTGTTATTTTGTACAACTCCAAATATTCACAAGTGAAGAGAGTCTCTAACAATAACTTCTCAAAGCTTTCAAAAGTGTAATCAGAAGATAAGTGACAGCAGGGTCAACTGGAAGTTTGAAGAAATGTAGAATTTCACACCCAACTTCAGATAGCCCTAATCAGAATCTACATTTTAACAAGATCTGTAAGTGATTCTACATGTTATGATTTGAGAAGTACTGGTTTAATAATCACAGAAGAACCTATACTGTCAATCTTATTTTACTTGCATTGCATCCTTTTTTCTCCTTTCTAGATAATTTTAAAGGAAATTCCACATACACTCTCATGTAAATGGTAATTGTTTCACACAGCAGATCCTTGAAAGACAGGGTCTCTTAAAAATAACTGCAAGACATGGATCAAATCTAAAAATGTAACAATTCCTGGGTATCATCAAATATTCAGGAAGAGTATGAACATGGAAGGAAGAAGGGTATTCTACTTGGAAAGAATAGCAGAGATTTAACTAAGCCTGTTTGGAGCGCACTGTTAGTCATTTTCATTCAGGAAAAATTTGAAGCTGACAATCACCCACAAAGTCACCTGACAGGAAATAGTATGCTATCAATAATAATGCAAAATGACCTTTGTCAGGAGTTGTCTAGGGGAACAGAAAACCACCATCTAAAAAGCTCAAGGAGCATTTTTATGAATGACTTCGCAAAGGAGTAAAAGGTACTGAAAATGTTAAAATTTAAAAAAAGATGGCCCATGAATGGCTAGTCCACAACAAAGAATAAATTTGTAGTGCTCCTGCTAGAAAGTCTATCTCTAACAAGAGATTTAGAACTTTCAGCTTGTCAAAGAAGGGATCAAACCTGTATCTTGGGTACAAACTGTTATTGAAGGTCAAGTGTTAAGACTTGCTATGTCAGGCCTTCAAGGATAGTTGCCCTCTCTTAAATCAGGTGAATGAAGCCATAATGTAAATCTAACCGTGAAATGAACTACTGAAAACTATCCAGGGGTTTTGTGACAGTACTAACTTGTATAATGTTTAAGACATTTAATGCAGAGAAAAAAGAAGACAATCAGATGCATTGGATACAACCAAAACCAAAATCAATTGATTATGGATTACAAAAAAATGGTCAATTTCTCTGTTTCAGGAGTACACCAAAGAGAATCTAAAAACTGTGCTGTATTTCAGGAAGGTAAGTTCAGATAGGCAGGCAAAGGTTAATTTCTAGAGGACACTCCAGATGTCAGTCTGAGGAGGTAGAACTTAATTCTAGGGCAGCGGAAATCTATGGTAGTCTTTGATGGGATAAAAACAGCCCTTCAGGAAAGCGCCTCTGACGACAGCAGTAAGCAAGAGCTTGAGACTACAAAGGGGAGTTCCTGAGAAGGGATTGCAGAAATAATCCTGGCATGAGGAGATAAGCTCTGGAATGGCTGGAGAAGGTCAGCTGAATGTCAGCCCAGAGAGTCCCATCAATCTTCCTCAAAAGTTTCTCTCGCTCCCAACCAGGAGCCCACAGCTGCTCACCTGAATATCTGACATCCACAGAAAGCAGACTAGCCACAGGAGAAAGGAGTCTTCAGCCCCAGGGTAAGGAAAAAAACTCCAAATCTCCACAAACTACCAAATGAGCTTAAAGGATATATCATTCACTCACCGGGAAGTTTCTGAAAGTTTGAGTATAATGAGATGGGCAAAAAAATTATTCATCAGAATTCCATGAGTAGAAAGATAAATGCACAGTATAGAAAGATTTATTTGGGAGGGATGTCTTGATTAAGCTTGTAATAGAAGCTACCTGTAAGAAAGAGATTTTGTTTTTTATTTTGAGAGAGAGAGAGAGAAATAGACAACAGAGGAGAGGAGTGGAGAGCACAGCAGAGCAGAGCAGAGGGGAAGAGAGGGGAGAAGAACCAGAAAAA
>RJWT010029891.1:0-14803 GCA_004365215.1 Cuniculus paca | reverse complement strand
CTTATAACAGCACAATTTATAATAACTAAATATTGGAAATGGCTCATATGCCCATCACCAGATGAATGAATAAAGAAAAGGAGATATTTACATACGATGGAATACTAGTCTGCCATAAAGGAGAATAAACATATGTCATTTTTAGGTAAAATGAATGCACCTTAAAGCCATAATATCATGTGAAATAAATTGGTTATTCAAGTTTAAATATCATCTTGTTTCTCTGGTGTGAGAAACCCAACAGGTAAATAAGGAGTATAATGAAGGCCAGATATTGGGAAGTAGGAAGAAAATATTCAAATGGAAAGAGAAACAATGGAGGGAGAAGGAGGAAGGTAGAGAAGGAAAAAGGTAAAAAAGAATGGTATAAAAAATGGAGACAAATCTTTTATATATGGGGAGGGGAAGAAGTGTTGAAGTGAATGGAGGGGAATGGATAAAAAAGAATTAACATATATTATGTATAGGTACAAATTTCCTACAGTAAATATGATAATTATGCATGTCAAATATATAGTATTTTTTTGAATAAAAAAATTAAATAGAACAGCTCTGTTATTTGGGTTTGTAAGAATATTTGCTCATTCATTCTATCCTACAAGGTATATCTGCTATATGGGTATTCCTAATTTTCACTATGATCAAAATATGTTTGGAGAAACAATCCAAAATTTCAAAATTGTCTTTTTTAATGTATGTCAAATTCATTTTAAAAGGGAGGGAGGGATGGAGGGACAGAGAGAGAAATAAAGACACACATCTATGAAATAAGATATAAATTATGTAACTGTTGATCTTTCAGAAGGCTTGTTTTAAAGACTCAGAGGAGCTAGTCTCCTTTTTGAAAGGCAATACAATTGACTTATGGCACACACTTCAATTTTAACTATATTTTAACTGCTTTTGAGGACAGGCTTTTGTCATGTGAGTCTTGAGTTTTCGTTCTGGCAGGTTTCACATTCGATGGATAATGTTTCCCTTCAGTTTTCTTGTTCATGGTTTCATGTCTGTTTCTGGGCCTAGAAACCTGTGAAGACCTTGAATGATTCTGATTTTATTCTATTGAAGGTTGACAATCTATTCAAATTATGTTTGTGGTTCAAATATCGTCATGAATTAAACATGTGAAAAAATGTTCCTATAAACTTATATATGTTTCTGAAAATTTTGATGAACTCATATATGGATGGAAGTGATAAGATTATTTAATGTTTTGATATTTATGCTGTAATGTTTGCGACACTATTTCCAATGTGACTAATATGTGTAAGATGAGTTAATGTTAAGGAATATCCATTAACTGTTTCATTGCATTATCATAGTATTTTCCTGCCCTTTTTTTGAAGCATTTTAGTCAGTGACTTGTTCTGACAGTGAGCTGACAGGGCTTCAAGATTAGATAACCACAAATGTGTGTATGTGCAATATACAGTATTTATCAACTTTAGTTACTATTCTGGGTTCTCTACTGAAATAGAACAAGGTACATAAAATAAGGAATGAGCTTCATTTATTTTAAGAAATTGACTCATAAGGTTATAGAGGATAAGTTTTAAAATATGCAGTAAGAAGCTGGAGAACTAGGAGATCCTCTACTATAATTCCAGTCTGAGTGTGAGTCTGAAGAAAGGGTTAGACTAGTGATGAAGCACAGTCACCTTCTGACAGAGAGGGCAAATTTTTCCTCATTTGATTTTGTTTTTCATGTCGGAACAACGGATTAAATGGAGCCTACCCACAATGGGAGGAGAGCAATCTGCTTTACTTAGTCTACTGACTCAATTCTTAATCTCATGCAGAAACATTCTCACAGACACATCCAGAATATTTCTTAACCAAGTATCTTGGCACCAGTAACCCAATCAAGTTGACACCTCAAGTTAGCCATTGCATTAAATGTGTTTTTCTCTGAGGTATTTTATTTTGTCTTTGAATCATTCTTTTCTCTTTATCTTCTTCCATTTTGTATACCTTGAATGTCTATCTTTAATAGTGTGGAAGCACTATATTAATCCAAATAAAGTATGAAGTAGAATAATATTCTTTAGCTTTCAGCTGAAGTTCATACATTTGATGTTTCTGCCTAATGATTGCACATTCAAATTTTAAAGTAAAGAAATACTCCAGAGTGTATTTTGCATTGAATTCCAAAAATCTTACATAGATCGATCATAGACTTAGCCTGCATGTAGGTCATTAGTTACTAAGCAATAATATTTATATCATGTATCATCTATTTATGATAATGAATGTTTTATGTGATGTGGAGGCAGTGTTGCAGTTTCCTGGCTTATCTCTCTGATTAAATTTCCTGCAGGCTTCTCTGGAGTATGGAGCATGACCCAACTCGAGTGTGTAGGAATAGATATCTACATCCTGACTGCTATCCTACTTCAACCCACTTGTAGTATTGCTCTTCAAAGAACTCCTTATATACCATTAAATAATTGAAGAGAAGTGTTGATTTATTTTCCTTTTCTTTATCTGTAATAACCTTAAAAGGAGGAAGGTAAGAGGGAAGCTGAATGTTGATTCTGTTAATAGGTTAATGTATTCTTTGCCATGGTTTGCTAGAATAAGAAGAGTAAGAGAGTTCAATTTTCTTCATTCTCAGCCGGCCCCTCGGAGTGAGGAAAACACTCTAGAATGATTCTATTAGGCATCTACTTGTTCTCAGCAGGTGCCAGGCTGCTATTCTGGCGTACTGCCTATGTCTACATAGGTAAATATATATATATATATATGAACATGTGTGCTGTGTGTGAATAATACACCATTTTAAAGAAACCAAACATTGGGTAAATCTTGGAGGAGAAACAAAATAACAGCACCCTTTCTGGTATCATCCACATTCTTCCTTCTAGAGAAAACATATATGCACCCATTCTGCCAGAATCATATTACTTTAGTATTGAGAATCTATCCAAGATTCAAAACTGCTAAGTCTTCTCTGCATTGATGAGTTATTTTACATATATATATATATATATATATTTTTTTTTTTTTTTGCTACAGAAGATTGAACTCACAACCTTGCATTTGCCAGGCAAGCTCTAGTGCCACTGAGCTAAATCCCCAGCCTATATTTTATGAAAATTTAAAAATAGCAATTTACAACTAGGCCACAGGACAATGTAAATTTTAATAATGGCATTCATAATTCGTATATTATTACTGGCTTCTAAAATTTGTGAAGCTTTTCTAAATATTTTTCCCTATTTAGATTTTACTACAAGCATCTCATTTGTTCAAAATGTTATTTTTACTTTCATTTAGCTTCATATACAATAAGCTCTTATCTACTCATGACAAGTATAAATACCTAAAACTTTGCCTCTTCTCTAAAACTTTGCCAGATTTCACTTCTTTATTCATTCTTTCATCTAAGAAATATCTATTAGTAACTAAATAATTATTTTGTCCTTGACAGGTAAAGAATTTTGACTCCTGCTTCTTTCTTCTTGTTATATAGTTTAAAATCATTTTTGCCCCCAAATAAAAGTGAAAGCACTAGGAAAAGCAATCACTCAAACAATAGTCCTAAAATTTTGTTGCTATTTTTAGTATTATTTTACAAAGTTTCTTTCCTTATCCTAAATTAATTTTCTACTTGTTCTTTTGGATTTCTACTACACTGTTAATACAGATCTTTCAAAAGCTGGAGTTGGAAGTCCTTTATACAGCCTTAAATTGTTGGTACACTTTGCTTTTATGCTTTATGTATCTCTGGAGAGCAAACATAGAAACTTTCTTCCCATTGAATACAATAACCGACACACACAGTCTGGAGTTTGAGAGGATTATTTTGACTCTCATTTTCAGTCTATGGTGGTCTGGCTCCAAGGCAGAAAGTCATGGCACAGGGGCATAGCAGGTGAAACTTGTTCACTTGGTGGAGGCCAGGACCCAGAGAAGAGGGAGGAGGCAGAGACAAAACTATACCATTTTAGGTCAAGACCCCAGTTATCTGCCCTTTCTGACCAGACCCTGCCTCTTAACAGCACATTCAATAGTTTAATCCACTGATGAGTTATTTAACCTGTGATCTAGTCACTATCCAAAAGCCCCACTCTGAACACAAGAGTGTCTAAATAATAACACCTATGATCTAAATAATAACACTTATGATAACTTCCTGTATTTTTGTAGGACTACTGCAACACACTACCAGAAGTAGGGTAGGTTAAAATGACATCAATTTATTGTCTTGCAGCCGTGGAATCCATCAGGGACCCAGCCAAGATCCCTGATCTCCCAAATGAGCATACTGCAAAGGCTTAAATAAATAAGAGATGTGATATGATTTTAGGGCTCCAGGAGGGTCAAAACCCTCTAACAGAGTTTGAGACTCTGGGAGCTGAGACAAAGAATGTCTCTGGGCGGCCCATATTTATTAGGTCTTCAAAAAAAAAGGTGATGGGATACTGAGGAAAGGGCGGGATCTGAGCACAACCTTGGGAGTGTTTCAAGGGCTTTTCCAAGTACCGAATTATGTTAGTTTAATAGAAGTATCTTAGGAGAAAATCTGCAGGGGTCATTTCACTACAGAAGGGAAATGCTTGCAGCTACAGTCTTTATTTAGTTAATTGGGGTTGGAGCCAGGTGTCCTCAGCTGTGGTCTTATCTTACCCTTTCACTCACCTTGTTCTTGGGCCAGCCACACCCTGGTCATTCTGCAACCCTGTACATGTGTTCAATTTCCAGCTTCAATGGCTTCCAGCAGAAATCTAGAAGTCAGAGACCAATGTAAGCTCCTCCTCAGAGATATATGGAATAGCCTGTTCCTTATCTTTCCCCTAGCATCTTGTGGTTTGTTAACAGTCATCCCTAATCCTTAACTTGTAGAACCAGTACCTCTTTCTTAGCCTTCCCATTCACATGGGTTCTATCCCTGTGTGTCTGTGTCCAATTACCCTTTTTAGAAAAACATCAGTTATATTGGAATAGGGACTCACCTTACTCCAAAATGTCCTAACTTTCACAAATTATGTCTCCCATAACTCTGTTTCCATATAGTCACTTTTCAGCTGCTAGGAGTTAGAACTTCAAAAAAAGAATTTTGAGGTTTACAACTCAACCCATATTTGTTTATCAGTTGTGAGCAAGAGAAAAATGCTGGAGGAGGACATTGATAAAATGAACACTTTATGTCTAATTCTTCATCAATGCTGCCAGATCTTCTGTACTGAATTTTATGGTATTGTGAAGAATCAAATTTCTTCACAATTTTGAAGAGAAGCACATGAATATTCTCCATGAGAAGGAATATTTGAGATTTTTTTAAAGACAGAGGGCAGCTGAATCAGATTTTAATGTTCCCATATGTTATGGTTTATGTCTAGGTGGCTCCCCCTAAGCCTCATGCAGTTATGGAGGTGACTGAGTCTAGCATTCATGATTGGTTTGTTGTCCAGTGCTGGGATTGGTGGTGTGAGTGCTGCACCCACCAAGGGGTGGAGCTGGCATGCAATATAAGGGAGGGACCAAGGCATGTTTTTCCCTCTTTTTGCCCTTGTGGGATGCCATGAACAACTGCCCCTCAGCCATGCCACCCTGCCTTGAAGCCAGCTGAGTGTGGCCTGAAACCTCCAAAAGCTGTAAGAAATAAACCTTTCCTTCCTTCACGTTGGGTGTCAGGTATTTTGTCTCAACAATGAGAGAAAAGTAACCAAGACGCCATATATGTGTCATATTTGTTTTTATAATTTGTTTTAATGATCAAAAACTTCTCTTACATAAAATTTTTATTATTTTTATTGTTCAAAAGTTTATACTTGTAAGCCTTTAGGAATTTGGTAGCAATATCCAAAGGTCATGCTTATTAATCATTATTTTTCCTAATTTTCATGATTCTAGAAGTAACAGGGTAGGGAAAATTGTTTAGAAAACTTGAGGTCATATGTTTGCTTTACCAACTTGATGCCTATTGGAAACTACTTATTGAGATAGCAGAAACAATTACAAATGATTGCCTCAACATCATGCAAAAATAACTATCCTGTGTATTAATATCTAGTTATGCTTTGAGTATTTATTTTCTCTTGACTTCCTTGTAGTTCTATATTATAAAATAACAGGTAAATGAAAGCTTACTTTGAATTTTAATCTTATAAATGGTTATATATCTATTATCTTTTCCATCAGCTGAACAGTTTATTATTAGCTTATCTTTAAAAGCTAGTCTTCATAAATGTAGAAATAATTCTACATAACTCTTTCAAGCTTAGACTTACCCAGAATCCCATGGACTACTCAGAGAGAGGGAGAGAAAAAAAGAGAATAACTTTTCATGTCTGTTTATTTGAGAATTACTAAAGCTCCAAAGACATATGCTTCTCTGTAGATTCTTGTCCTTGCTGTTGCATGCTTCTAAATTTGGTGCATTTCAGAATCCTTCATTATGCTGCCTTCATTTATGGCTATAAAGCAGTGATGGTGAACCTAGGGCATGTGTACCAGACCTTGTGTTATTAAAAGTTCTAAAATGTTCACCATCACTGTGATCAACTATTTGGTCTTGCTGGTATTTACCCTAGCCATAACCTTCCTATAAAAAAAAAAGAAAAAAAAAAAGAAGAAAGAAAGAAACAAAAAAAAAAAGAAGAAAGAAAGAAACATACTAGATCCACATGAATGAAGTTGTAGTACAGGGGATAATTTCCGATTTTGCTGTAAGTGGTTGAAAATTTGACTGGAAATATTTCAGTGTAAAACCAGACTGTGGATTACTGGAAACAAGTTGACAGTAACTGATGCTTGTTGTGTAACATAATGACGGTAGTGAGTAGGTTAGAAGGTGTGTCTGTTTTTGGAAGCAGTTGGACAGTTCTTTCCAATTCTTCCAGTTACATTGGCTTTACTGTTTCTTCAGAGTTCAAATGACTTCCTCAAGATAAGACACCACCAGAGTGTAATACCTTCTTGGCAGTCAGTTACACACGGCTTCTCAAAGGCTTTGAGGTCTATGTTATTGTGTACCTAAGTTGTATGAAGAGTTTAAGAATTAGCAAATCTGGGGAATACATGTTGTAATATTTCAAAAGGTTTTCTGGAAGCCTAAGAAAACACAAAATACAATTGTTAGACTTGTCCCATAACACAAAACTCTCTGTCTTCATCCTGGTAAGATAAACAGTAGATTCTGTACTAAACTTGAGATTTCTCATTTTATTTTCAGCTTTTAAGATTAGCATAGTAAAATTTCCAATTTAAATACTGAATATGTGTTCCCGCTTTCTGTATTTGTTTATTTGCCAAATTCATATAGATCTTTTGACAAAAGGTCTAAGGCACTTTCCTTAGGTCAGCTCCTTCTCCACCTTTTAAAAATTGATCACTTGAGATGTAATCTGTGAATCACCCCAGTGACTCCTTATAAGCTCCCACTAGCATCATACACTGGCTGCTCATGAGAGAAGCACGGAGACTACAGTGTGTCAGATCCATGCAATGCCAGCTCTCAGCCGAGAAAGATATTCATCAATGTCTTATTGCAACTGATGCCCACGCCGGGAATTTTGTTTTTGTAAAATTATGGCCCTGAGACTAATAAAAATATCTGCACATATACAAAAAAGTACAGTTGGTGGTTATTTTTGTCCCTTTTTATTTTCATCAAAGAATAACTTAGCAGAAACCATGCCTTGTGGTACTTCTGTGATACTAGTGCTAAAAGCCACACAAATCTTCAAAGCAATGGTTGATCTGATTGAAAGAAAATGAACATATATATCCAAATCAGAAATTGGGAAGAGGAGAGTGATGACCAAGCCAGGTTTGGCAGGTTTCCTTGTAGCATGACTTTTCTGATGAGTAAGCTTTTCTCTGAAGCCCACTCAGTTTAAAAAAAGGGAAGAAGGATGAAAACTGCCTTCGTTAATTGTCAGCTCACACCTTTCTTTAATGAGTTTCCTAGAAGTTTATGGTTAAGTTACCCTGGTGACTCAGGTAGGGTTTCCTTTCACTCCAGCTGAGACTGTCAGAATAGGAAAATGGGGGTCCCTTTTCTGATTAATGAAAATAATAATTATGTGCAGATGAAAGGGAAAAGAGAAAGCAAAGAGCTTCCATGTTACTTTAAACAAAGAAGAGTTAAGGCCTTATCTTAACTATGCATTGGCACCGCAATGCGAAATGGTCATGCAAAATTAATTTTTAATGTGTTCAATTTATATTAAAAATTTCTGCAAGTGTGTGAATTTTTTTTCCAAGGCTGGAGTGCTACTTCATTTACAATATTCCCTGAAGGTGTTTTTTTTTAAAGAGACTCTTAAACTGAAGCCATTTTAAGGGTTTTATGAGACATTATGTGAGCTTTCATATGCAAGTTAGTCGTTAAGTACCAGATATTATATTCTGTAATATGCTTAAGTGATATTAGAGGCTGTATATAGCCTGCAGTAATGGCTATTGCTGCTTTTTTAATTTATCAAGAAAATGTTGCTTAAATAAGGAGCAAATCAATGCTGGGTTGTACAAAATATAAATGTAAGGAAGTAACAGTATTTTTTATATACTAGCTTCTTCCAGCTCCATTGGAAGGGAAAAATACAACTTACTTTCAGGATTTGTATTGACAGAAATTATAAGAAAAAAATAAATAAGATAAAATAGTATGTTTCCACTTAAAGACCTGCTAAGAGTACACAGAATGACACTGAACAATGGATACCCATTGCTACTCGTTGCTTCTGGATTGGTATGAAGATGAATTTCATGCCCTTGATCACTGTTTTTTGTATACTTTCTGGCATTCAGACAAAGTAAAATATCAATTTGGATCCAAACCAGTGAAGGCTTTGACTATTCTGCCTGCAAAGGGAAATATTTGTATTAAACTGCATTCATTGGTCAAACTTTGAAAAGCATAGATAAAGTCCCCATCTGGTGAGCAAAATTGATTTTAAAAAATTAAAGACAGATTCTTGTGCAATACTCTTCCCACCCTGCAATCCATCGCCACCTATTTCATAAGGTGGATAATTTTGCGAATATTCAGTCTTTTAACATGGTTCCAAGCAGAAATTTTTATTTGGCAAGGAATAAGACAGATTACTTTTTGATGAACTATGTATTGTAGGTCAGGGACTTGTTATTATAGATACAGGGATTTGGCTTAAAAATAAGTCATTCCCCATTATATTTTGATATGTTTCTATGTATTAATTTTCTATATTTCTATATAGATAATTTCTATATATGCCTGTGTAATATTGTGATATATGTACATTCTATGTATTTTTGAGAATAAAAAGACTGAAAACCAAAAATAATTATCTTGAAATAGCAAATGACCTTTAACAAAATGAATGCTGATGTGTGGATTTTATTTTCTACTTACATTTTCACATGAAAACCAAGTAATTCCTTAGTTGATATTATAACTGAAGTTTAAATTTTAGGTATCAATGATTCCATGGATACAGTGCCTGCCATTAGCTTCCTGTTCTTAAATGATAGTGTTACAAATCCATCCAGATAATGACCTGAATGATCTGAGACTTGTAATCAAGTCAAATTTTAAAATAAACAAAAACAATTAGCTTTCCCAATGGAAGAGGAGAAAGAGTTACAATGGTTTGGTAATCAAACCGTACTGTTGGTGTTATCAGTACATACACAACTTGTACATTAAATGTCATTGATGTGTTGTGGAAGATTTACATACTTAATTCTCATTTATTCAGAAAAAAGAAAGTAAAACTGGATTTTCTTTGCCAATGTTTTGTAAGACAAATAATAAGAAAATAAACCAATATACAAGACAACTTTCAGAGAATATTATAGACTCAGTACAAGTGTAGAACTTTAATATCTAAAATATAGATTAATGATTATTTATTGATTAATTCCCATAGCCATTCTATAAGCATTACATTTCAACTTAACTTTTGAGATAATATTCTGGATTCTGCAGCCTCTCAAATTGTCTTTGAAATCAATAATAAAAAAAATAAACTAGATTCACTAACTCTTCAATGGCCTGCATATTTTTGCTTTATTAATTCTCAAGGAATGATCCTAAAATATTTTTTATATTAGACATCACTATCAGATAATCAGATTTTTAAAAATTTTAGCCAACTGTGTGAACAACACATTTTCTCAGATTTCTGCTGTTATTTTCCATCTTTCATTGAATTTCACTCTATTAACTAAATCTCCTTATTGTCAGTGTTATTATTTTTATGTCAACACTGGCAGGCAGTTTTCCATTTGCAACCCCTTCAAGCTGCAGAATCTGTGTATTCACAAGTTTCCTTGTCCCCCTGGGTCCCAGTAACCCTAAAGCTGTGTACTTAAAATGAAGACAATATTCCAGCCCAGCTCCCCGCCTTCCTCAGCCCAGCTGCAGACCTCGCTTCTTGGTTTTCCACTCAGCTTTATGATTAAATACATTTAAAATCAGAATCATCTCTTCCACTAGCCTTCCCTCTCCCAGCTGCTGATTCCCACCCAATCCTACTTTTGGAGTCAGATTTACAAACGAATATTTAAAATCAAAATCATCTTTTGTTTCTTTGCTCTAGCCTAGCAGCTGCAGATTTCCACTCCTGGTACTGTCCTCAGTCTGCAGCTCACCAAACTGTTTCTAAAAAAATTACATCAAGGTTTTCTTTTTCATTTCCAAACTGCTAGAACTCTCCTGAACCTCTTTTTATCTTGTTTCCTTTTCTAAAATATTGTGAACATGTTCTTTCCAGAAGTTGCATGAAATTGTAGTTATGTGACTGTCAGGGATTAAGGTTGCTTTAAATTAATTAATATTGATATAAAGGGCCATCTGTACCTCTCATCCTTTAGAACCTTTTCAAACATATGTATGTACTGTATATTTTTAACAATATAAGAAAATAAAACTAAATAGAGTTTAGCTCTATTTATTTATTTTAGGTCTTAAAATAAATGTTAAGATGGAATATGGAGAAATAAGCAAGTAAAGTTTTTTGGCAGAGAGTTTATTTATTTAGCAACAGTGATACAGTTGCTTACACTTTCCACAAATGTTTTATCTCTTTTTCCGTAGCACCTGTCCCTGAGTGAATAGAACCACATCTGTCTCATCTTGGCATAACAAGTACACATCTACATCTGTGAATGATGATTCCATTTTTGAAGGAAACAGTGTATACTTTTGCACTCCTGCAGTCTGGTGAAAAAAAAATGCACAATAGATTTTGTGTCTTCCAGGAAGCCTTCTATACAGTGAATAGAAAGTTTGGAACTAGTACAAAAATAATGAATTTGAGATTTAAGAAAGCTATGATTTTTATGTACGTCTATAGATGCATATTTTCAATGTAAATTTATTATACATAAATATATAATATCATTTATTATCAGAAAATATCAGATAAAGAAAGGATTTCCTTAGCAGAAGGTATAATTTAGAAAAGAAAATTCATTGTAGATATTTCAATGTTTTACACACTCACAAGGTAGTAAGCTTGCATATTGTTTCTGAAATATTTTCTGAAGGAACAGGATTAATTTTAGGTAAGAAATAATTCAAAATCTTAATTGATACCAATTAGAGTTACTGATTGTGATAATTTAGGGCATTTTGTATTTTGCACACTTCAATTTTAATACAAATAACTGATCTCTATGCAGAATCCTCGGTTAACTAATACATCGGGTGAGGGTGGGTGGCAGATCCTGCAAAACATAACTTCAGACCCAAAGAGAAGATACAGTAAAGATATAAAGCTTCCTTCCCTCAAAACTACACCGGTTACTGTGAGCTCTACATGGAACCAGAAAGGTGCGCATCTTCCCTTTTCTTTCTCACTCTTCTCCCCACAGCCACTCCGATCTCTTGATCCACCCTCATCTCACTCCACTGTCCTATGATCTTGTTGCAGTTCACCATCATTTCCCATCTGGATTCTGGAAAAGCCTCCAAACTCACCTCTTGGCCTCAACACTAGTTTCTCTCCAATATCTGTTCCCACTGAGACCAGAAAGCACATTCCTGACCTCACCTCTGATCTCCGATTTCTCTGCTTAAAGCCCTTTAATGGCTCTCTATTGTCCTCCTGGGGAAGCCAACACTCAACCCTTCATTGCTGTTTATGAGGGCCTCACAAATTGTCATTGTGAAGCTGCTCTGCTTTAAATCTTGTGACCTCCCTGTGTCCCTCCACAAGATCTTCAACCGCTGAATTATTTTTGGTTCTTAAAACTCTTGCCATGCTATCACTTGTTCTCTCTCTTTCTCCCTCCCTCTTTCTTTCAGTTTTTAATGTTATTTCTTGAATCGAGAACAGTTTCCCTTTCCACTGTGTCCCTGCCAACTTCTCACTTAGTGTGGTGGACAAAAGCAAGTGGGATTGAGCGGCGCCATCTATAAAGCAAGAAACAAGTGACTGTAAGAATTATGAGTTCCAAATTCATGACCTTCTCATTTCTTTTTGTAGATACTGTATCAACTTATTCTGTGCAAAACACTGACATAAGCACTGTGAAAGTATTTTAAAATTTCTGTTAAAATGTTAGGCAGTACTCTTACGAAAACTGATCTTATGCGAACAGTGTGTTGGTATGTAAAATAAGATGGAGATCCATGGTGTCTAGGACATATCCAACAATTTTGTGTTTGGTAGCAAGAGTGAAGGTAATTGCTTTCAAAAATTGCCCTTTGATAAAACATTACTTCCCAATAATTTTTGTCTAAAAATAAAATAGCCAGGTTTTTGATAATGCTGATATAATCAGTTGAGGTTTTCAAAGATAATCCTTTAGGTGATTCAAAAATCTCCTTAGTTACCATTTCCCAGAACTTCACAGGTCTTATATTTATGCATGTTAGTTTTATTGCTCCTTCTTTTCTGAGGTCCATTTATTTTTTCTTAATCACTCCACAATGAGAAGCAAGAATAGCTGCTTAACTGTAATATATTTGTTCTTATTTTTAAAGTCCTGCATCTCACCTGTACTCCAAAGTACAAGAGATTCTTTAAGAAAAAGCTGACTGTAAATTTATCTGGGTTTTGTTTTTATTTCAGGGATACTGCTGGTCCTGGGGCATTGTTGCAAAGTTGCATCACCATCTTCTAACTTCCTGTGAGAACTCCCAACTGCTTTTCTGTCTTCTGCACTGTACGTCATTCCCTTGGGTTGGAAATGCCTCGCCTCCACGCAGCTGCAGTGCTGACCATTGGCATTGGCATACACCTTCCAATGTACTTTTTTCATCTGAAGGCGAGAACAACAAACTGAATAATTTACCAGCACTTCCTGGGTGGTCACACCTTCCTTTCTCTCCTGTCTGGCCTAACCCAGCTGCCATCTGTTCTCCGAACAACCCCAGGCTGTCCTGTGCTTGACAATACACCATGTTGTCACAGGCAGAAAAATGAGCTGTGATAGAAATCTGAAATTCTTTCTGCATCTATTGTGTGTCCAATTTCCTGTGTGTTGTTGGCTGCAGCCATTTTGTATATGTACAGTTGCAACTTTGCTTTTGCTTGTTTTTATTGTTTTTCTAAAGAATGAACTCTTAAAAACCAACCAAGAGGTTTATATCTTGTCTCTTTATTTATTGACTTCACCTCATACTTTTAGATGAATATAAAGACAGCTTTACAAAATGGTTTACTAGGCACCCAAGAGGATAAACATATTGTTTCAGTCTACTGGGGAAATCATACATTTATCATACTTTTCAAAATATTTTGCTCCATCAGTTTTAATGGTCAATTGAGTTTAAATTTAGATATTTTAAAGCACATTACAAAGAATACAGACAAGAAGAATTTTTTTATCTGTTGGACACTTTTACTTCTAACTTTAGATATACCTATCATTTATGAGTTCCTTAGATGTGTCAGCTGTTGCTGCGATGTTCAGAGTTAAGAGTACTATCTAAAAAAATCTGCAATTAAATACCCAATAATCAACAATGAACATTCAAAGTTACAATTGAGACTTTGACTGTCTTCTTTAATGATCAGTGTAATTTTACTTCTGAGATGAAAGAAATCCTGGTGCTTGTAAACACTACAAATAATGTACACCCTTTTCAGTGATTTTTAACATCAAGTAGATTGATTACAATTGTTTTAATTAAAATTATTAAATATCTTCAAGCAAAATTGAGCTTTACTAACTTTTATTTATTAAGTTTTATTTAATAAATAATAAATTTAGATTTTTTGATAGTTTGAATAATCACTAAAAATTTAGAATGACTGTCATTGAGTTCTAGATTCAGAGCTATAATAAATAATCTTAAGCCCAACATATTTTCCTTTTGAGCAAAACTAGGGTTTGTACTTTGAAAATTCTAATGTATCTTTGTTTTAGTGTAATCTAACTTAACGAAGAAAGACGTTTAAAAAAAAACAAGGAAATTTAAAATCAGAATTAAGTTATGATTCTTAGATAAAGCAAGAAAATATAATGAAATTCTGACAGTCAAATCAAGTAAAGTCATTCTAATTGTTTGTGACCATTACCTAGTCTTCATTTCATATTACACGTGCCAGTAGAATAAGAGGAAATACTGAATATCTATGCGTCCATCTAATGAAGTATTTATAAAGTGGTCAACATTACAGTGAAATTTCTAGTTGTTGTAAATTGTAACCTTAGCTAGAAATGCTCTGCAGTTTTGTCTTATTTACACAGATTCTCAGATTTAACAGCAATTATTCCTGCCAGTGTCAACATAGCTGAAGTCTTCTGACACTCAGTGTGTGACTTTTGCTTATTTACTCACTTCTCTACGTCTGTTTCCTCTTTGTAAATGGCAATGAGACTAATTATACTTTTATTAAGTCCAGAGTCAGCAAATGATAAC
>RJWT010029890.1:0-14801 GCA_004365215.1 Cuniculus paca | reverse complement strand
CAAGCCATAGTACACATCTTGTGGAGTCCAACAACCAATGCAGTCCTTCCTCCCAGCAGAAACCTACTGAGCCTGGTCTTTGCCAGCAGGCTTTTTATCAGCCTTCTGGTCTCCTGAGCTCTGACCAGAATCTCTCCTACAGAACAGCCTAAGCTGTTTCAGGGCTTCTCTTTCAGGTGATGTCTTCAAACCTTTCCAAACTCTTCCCACAAGCCATTCCCAAAGGCTCTTGAACCATGTGGTCAGGTACAGTCAAAGCAACGACCCCACTCCTCCAGTACCAAATTCTGTCTTGGTTACTTTTTCTCATTGCTGAGACAAACACCTGACACCCAAAGTGAAGGAAGGAGAGGTTTATTTAGCTTACAATTTCTGGGGATTTCAGTCCATAATCAGCTGACTCCTAGGCAGGGTGGCATGGCACTGGGCCAACACTTCAAGGCAGCAGCCAGATCAAAAGGGGGCAGCCGTTCATGGTGGCTGCAAGGGGCAAGAGCGAACTGCACCAAAAAGCAAAACACGCCCCCATTCCGAACTTACACTGTATGTTGGCTCCACCCCTGGGTGGGTACAGAACTCACACCGCCAATCCCAGTGCTAGACAAGGAGTCAATCACAAGTGCTAGATTCAACCACTTCCGTGACCACATAAGGCTTGGGTGGGGGGCCATCTATATACAAACCATAACATCCATCTTACCTGAAGAATCTACAATTTGCCTGTGTAGATGAAAGCTGTCTCAGTACCCTAAAACTAACCTAATCACTAATGAATTAACAGAACTGTATGGGTATGAGGGATCAAACTCACGACCTTGTGCTTGCCAGGCAGACACTTATGCTGCTGAGCTAAATCCCCAGCCCTGCATCAGTCTTTTCATGGGGAGCACTTGGATAAATTTTTTGAGAGAAAAGTAACCTTCAGTAAAGACTATTCAAGTAATAGATACAGCTATATTAATTCAACTAAGAGTCTTAATGAAAAATTGGCAGCTGATTATAAAATAATTGTGAATATCCTATGTTAGGAATATGGTCTAACTTTATAATATGGTATAAGTTTATAATATGTGTGTGCATATATATCTATATGTGTTATTTATATTTATAATAATTCCTAACTCTTACACTGTCTCCCCAAAACACATTTGATTAACTTACCCTTTCTTCGGGACTAGGTCTGAATGCTTGTGTCTCTCCAAAATGCATATATTGAAACCTCATCACTATTGTGATAATACTAAGGGTAGACACGTTGGAGGTAATGTGGGCATAAGGCTGAACCTTATAAAAAAGGCCCCAGACAGTTGACTTGCTTCTGCTATCACACGTAGAAACACTAAAAAGTTGCCATCATTGAGTCAAGAAAAGTGTCCTCATCAGACCCCCATGCCTTGGAGTTAATTTTTCCAGCCTCCAGAGCTGTGAGATATAATTTATGTCAATAAGCCACACAGTATATGGTATTCTGTTATAACAGCACAAAGACAAAACTTCTACTTAAGATGTAACAAAAAGTCCAATCTAATGTATCCAGTGCAAAAAGCATTCCCAATTTTGTTGTAAGGAAAAGTAGAACACACTGGAATATGCCCCAGTTCTGTAAGTGGCAGGTGAAATTACTGATCTGAGAAGACTTCCCACTAGGTTTTTGGTGAGGACATACTTTTATCAGTTTTGTTTTTTTAACAAAACCACAATAAAAGACCTAAATATAAAGAAGGACTTAAAAAATAAAGAAAGAAACAAAAAGAAAAAAGAAGGAACCCCTCTCCCTGATTGTGTTGGTTGTGGCTAGCTATAAAAGTAGGATCTATACCGTGGGTACAGATAGGTGGGAGAACACATGCCTACCTTTCATGATTCTTTGGATTTCTTCTCTGTAGCATCACACATGCACCCAAGAAAATGTAGTCAAGCATCTAATATTTAGGTATGTGATAATTCTATAGTGTTTTCCATCAAAGTATTCTACAGAAAAATAAATATAAAATTAATGTTGAAAACTCACACTTGGTCTTCCTAGTTGATACTGTAGATTTGTAGATTTGACTATTCTTAAATAAGAGTAAAGTTGAATTTATGGATTTGTTGTGAGACAGAAAAAGCCTGAAGAAACCCCATGTACTTACTTCATGTCATCTGATTTTGGGTTCTGAATAAACCCTCTAAACTAGTGATGGCAGGCATTTTAGAGCTTTCCATGATAACAAAGAGCCGGTGGCAGCACACATGCCAAGGTTTTACCATAACTGCTAACTTAACACAATTTACCTGCTTTTGGGCCTTAGTTCACCTCCAGTTCCCTTTCTCTACCCTTCAACCCACCAATTTCCCTGGACCTCCTTCTTCAAGAGGTCTATTTAAGACTAGAATATTTCATTTCCCTATGCTTGACTACCTCATGAATAACCTTTTTTTGCAAAGTTATTTCAGTGATTGTCACACTGTACCGTAGGCAAAATGGCTTGGTTTAATTGCAGGCTCATAAAGCAGCCAGAACTAAATCCAGATGGACCTTTTGCCCATGGTGTGGCAGCCTCTTGCCAGTGTAGACTGCTTGTGGATGATTCTAAGCAGCATCCAGGACCATTTGACCCAGGGACCATCTCTTGCACTTTACCCCCCCCAACATACAACCATTAGACTGTGATTTCACTTTTGCAATAAAGAAAAGGCTTCTGGGTTTGAAAAACATAATTTATGAGTAACTTTGGTGGAATTGACTGGATTGCTCTTCTTCTCTCTGGTTTGTCCTTAATTGTGAGGGTCACGGTTTGAGGATGTCTAGTATTTGACTAAAAGTCAGTCTTGGTTTATCCTTCCTTACAGAGTCTTGGGTTTGGGAATACCCAATAATTGAGAAGAACAAGGGATTCTCTGCTCACAGAACTTCTTAAATTTTGTTTTGATTTCTGAAATTTGACTCCAGTTGCAGTATTAATGAGTACTGTGCATAATTTTGACCGGCTGTGTTGAACTACTCAAGTAATGGAAAATTTTAATTTGATCCATACATGGAAGTATTCATGCAATTCTCCAAAACTGGAGACTTTCAGCTACTTCCTGGAACAGTATGTTTTAGAATCAGAAAAGTTTTCTGGAAATAATCAAATTTCCTCTACAATTCCTGGGAATGACTTTGGAATGATTTTCTCATGATGACTCAACTCTTGTTTAGCACATATTTCTCCTGCATTTTTATAGTCTGATGTATTTTTTTTTGTCCTGGTGAACTCACTTAGTTTTGCACATGACATTTTTGTTTGTTATGTATAATCTAAAGCTTTTGTGAGTACCTTTTTTTAGTATGTTTGTACTTTTGCCTGAAACTTTTATTCTAGCTGGTCCTTACTTAAAATGTATGTGTCAATCTTTAATTTCTAAATTCATGTAAGAATGAGAAAAGGGAAAAATCAAAGGGTGAAGACCACATTTTAAAAGCTATTGCTTCACCACAGAAATGCATTTCATAGCAATGTAAGATTTATAAGTGAAAACCCGAAAAGATTAGCTATATGAATATATGAAATAAAGTTTTATAAGCTTATTAGTAAAATAAAGATTTCCACAATATTCTTCTCCCCTTTACCTGCCACAGTTGCTCCTGTACCTCCTTAGTGTTCTGGTTGTCATGATGCTGTGTTCTCTCTAGCATGGTCAGAATTTGATTCCTTGTCAGGGAAAAATGACAAATTATGGTAACCTACACAGGAGCCTAAAGCTTCCCCATGATGTTCTTTTATATTTAAGAAATAGTGAGGATTTCTAATTGTCCTTCAATCTACTCATAATATTCAATTGGGGTCTCTTCTAGTTCCAATCCATGATATTTCAAGTGGGGTCCCTTCTTTTCATTTAGTTCATTCTGCCTATCCCATCTATACCAACACAACTTCATATAGGGAACACTCATATCACCTTTGTTTTGTTTTGTTTTTAAAGAAAAAATGTTTTGCAACCTAGAGCAACCAGAGAATTTATAATTAGAATGCTCAGCCTTACAATTCTATGAATGATCTAGAACCCCTACCCTACAATATTTTCTTGATAAAATGACTAAAATCTCTACTGAACTGAAATAAGAAGAGAAAGTTTGAAAAGCCTAATTAAACTTTTCCAGATATTCTTTCAGGTTGTATGAGTATAGACAATACTCTTAAGGGATGTGTCCTAGTCAATGATCTTTGAGGAAATAAGCCTGATTAGCTCTGAGGTAAATTAAAATTAAAGTTTAGTTGGGGTAATAAAGGAGGTAATCAGAAAATACTTTCAAGGAGGAAGGGGCTTTCTGGAAGCTAATAAAAGAATCTAAATGAAAGCTAGATTACCATTGCTTTCTGTTTGTATTTTTGCCAATGTTTGATATGTGTGTATTTGTATATTATGTCTTTATGGGCCATTTTGATTTACAAAATAAATGAATGCTTATAAATTAAATCTCAAATGCTTTTAAAAAGTACAATGCCAAATTATTTAAATAAGATTTGTTTAAGAGTGTTTTAATAAAAAATCACCTGCCTTCTGATTAAAAAAAAAGGTCCTATATATTACCTGTGTGTTAATTTTATAGGACTCCTACTTACAATAGCCTAGCAGCCATCAACCATGACAAAAAAAATAACTTGAGATGATGGTCAGCTTTCTTTAATGCCTCAAACTTCTACCAGAAATCTAGACTACTGATGTAATAAAACTTAAATAGATTTTAGAAACAAAGTTATTCAATATGATGATGTGTTGTGAGAAATAAAAATAAGCAAAGCTAAGGGTTTAGGCAAATTGTAAAAGGTATGGGAACATTCTAAGTAGGCCTAGAGGAAAAATGAACCTCTGGAAGAGTCAATATTTGATAAAGTTGGCAAAAGGATTTATTGGTTTTTCCTAGACCGAGTGTTGATATCAGGTACTTTGGTGCAAAGATAGTTTGACCCTCTATCCAAATAATGCTTTCTTAGAACATTGAAGCACTCTCAATATGAAATTGGGAAAGATTTTATTCTTTAATTTTAAGATAGCCAACTTAGAAAATCAATGCCATTTTTTGTGTTTTGTGCCTTTAGAAATTTTTTTGGCTTTATTTTGTCAATTCAATTCTTTTTATAATGACAAAACTTTGTTATGATTAACAAACCTGAAATTAAGTCTGAGGTTGAAAAATTACTTTGTGAACTGCAGAGTCCCTGGAAGTACAAAAGACACATGTTTGACTGTGTATGAATGAATGCTTTGTTTGTTCCAAAATTGAAGAGATTTCTGGAAATCTAATATGACTTTGTATATTTTATCAGTAATATATTTCTTTGTTAATTGTGAATGATCATATCTTAAGCATGACTACTGTGTTTCATAGCTTTCTTTTTTCTCAAATATATTCATAATAATGTACATAGAAAAAATTATAAAAACTACTGTGATATATAGTATTCTGAAGTTTGGTAAAATTTATATGACTGTAAAGAAAAAATTTATGTTTCATGGTTATACAAACTGGACTTGATTTGCTCTTGTAATTCTTTTTAAACTTGGCCCAGTGGAGTAATTCTGTCCTACTACTTTTAGATGATATCTACTACATACAGAATAGATAGAAATGATATTAATAATGGATTATGGATAAATAAACATAGCCAGAGAACCTTTCTAAACCTCTTTGTTAAACAAATATACTTGTTGGGCTATTTTCTTGTCTTGAATTTGTGCTTACTTATGATTTGTGCAAAATAGTAAGGCCTGTAGCTAAGATGAAGCTTGCTTTCCTTTGCCTTTTGTTCTGTAGTTTTTACTCTTCACAGAATGAAAACAATACAGTTCCCAATGCTGGTTTTTATTGTTCACTGATAATTGAAGCATCCGTCGTATTTTCTGACAATAAGAGTGATCTCCATGTGGCCAGGAAATTGTAGTTTTGTTTCTCCAACCTAGATCTATGCCCCAGTTCAGCAGGAAATAGCCAGATCAGTCATCATCTAGAGTCCCTTGAGAATGAAGAGTGACCAAAGACAAGGGGGCACTAATCCTGAGGGAAAACTCAAAGAAATCCTGTAGGCTTAACCAAATTCAACTACTCTTTATTCTTGAACAAACCATTTAGACTTAGCAGCTTACTGTATTCCTAATTTCCAAATGAACCCTCTGGACTTTCAATGTATCGCCTGCTCTTAGTTACCTTCAAATTATCATTCCCCACACCTCACCCCACAAATACATTCAAATCATGTCCTCAGAAAGGCAGATTTGGATCTCCTGTTTCCCCACAGTGGTCTACCTCAAGAATGACTTTTCTCTCTTTTTTTTCCATCATGTGTTTCAGTGATTGGGATAATGTGTGGTGGGGTGAATGGGCCTGCTTCAGTAACAGATGAGGCTGTAGATCTTATCCCACATCTTCACTAAAAATTATAAAATGATTGCCATGGGAGTCAAAGAAAAATGGACCCCAGCTAGAATGCACATTGTAATACAGACCCGTATGTAACTAATGAAAAGCCCCTTCATCATGAAATGCATATTTTTGTTCCCTGATATTGCTAAAGGCTATTTGCATGTCTCATGAATTTCTACTTTATTTTTCATATTTGTATCTTTTTCCCCTGCTCAATGTCTTTTTTTATTTTTTGCAAGCAGATGCTGCATTATTTTTGAGGCTAGTACTGCTACCACACATAGAGTATATTGATTCATTACAATTCATTGTTTCAGAGACAGAGTTTCCATCAGTCTGCAATTAAAACATCTAAGTAGAATCTCAGAGAATGAGACATTTCCATTGGTTCATTTGATATTTGAAGTCATTGCAGGAGGAAGATCAGTCAAAGATTATTGAACTGATCCCATATATCAGAGAACAGACCAAAAGTTGAGTTACTGTGACAAGGTACTATGGCACATGAGTTTTTGTGTAAAAATAAATGTTGTTTGATTCCTAGCACTATGAGTTCCTTCTTATCATTATACTGTGCAAAAACAGACACCTTAAGAATGCTGTTGCTCATTTAGTTACAGTAAATAATTATGTACTTTCAATTCTGCAGTGAGGCTGCTAAGGGTAAAGTCAACATTAATCTTTGGAGTTTATGTGTGTATCCCCTGTAACTACCACCTTTAACAATTAACTTCAGTTTACTATCTTCTTGGATTTTAGGTGGCCTCCTTTTACAAAGACTCATCCTCCTAATTAGTTCAGGGAATAAGTTTGAGTGACAAATTAGGTAACTATTGTACCTATAGGGTAACTATGGTTCTCTGCATCAAAGCCGTAAGAGAGGAACTGGCATGGCACAAAGCCACTATAGACCACTATGGTCACATAGGTCATGATATTTTTAATTTATACTCTCCCACAGAGTAAGAACTTTACAGTTTTTTTTTTTAGAATACTTTTAGTGTCAGAATACAAATTTATCTCTCATCTGATTAAACTCTGATGATGCCATCCTTGAGCATATCATATTCTAATCACTAACTTTCTCCACTAGTCTCATTTTCCAGGCTTTTCCCATTGACAACCACAGACCATAGACATCCTCCCCTCTGCCCCCCACCCCCCGCCCCCTGCCCGCACCGGGGATTGAACTCACGACCTTGCGCCTGCCAGGCAGGCACGTCTGCCACTGAGCTAAATCCTCGGCCAGACAACCATTTATAAGGGTCATTCTCTCTCCTCCATTATCTTTCAGTTTTGTTCTTTTAATAGCTTTATTCATCTTCACGTTTTCATAGGTTTCCAACTTTGTGAGAAGTTTCTCTTCACCCTGTAGGATGAGTAGGACACTGCAGTTTTGCTCTGAGTCCATCACGGTTCTACCAGACACAGCTAAACTTCCCACTTAGTAGCTTAGTAAATCCTAACCTCACTAAGACTCTATATCCTGGAAGATAGGTCTGTGAGGTTTTGTGGGGGAGAGAAGCAGGATCATATTAAATTCTATTTTTCAGATCTTTAGAAATCAATTGTGCCGGGCAAGGGGTTTAGCTCAGCGGCATGAGCGCCTGCCTGGCAAGCGCGAGGTTGTGAGTTTGATCTCCGGTACCCGTCCCCCACCCTACACCAAAAAACAAAAACAAAAAAACTTCAAACAAACAAAAAATCTATTGTGCCAAGCGTAGTGTACATTACAAAGACTATGATAAAATAGATACTGCCAGCTCCACAGAACTCCTCCTATGGCCCTTCTCAGTGAATATCTCCTTAACCTATTTCGTAACATATTTCATAGGACACTTGTGAAAAGAAATCTAGTGCTTTGCCTTTATTGTACTTTATGACTTTTTGTTAAAAATGAATTACCAACAGTATAAATGAAAGAACCCAGATAAATCATTATGTGCTTGAGAAACACCTCACTCATGCATCAGGGCTCAAACCAACTTTGCTTCACTATTTCAAAACATTATCTATTTCCTGTGCTCTCCAATGCAATAGCCACTAAACACATGTGGTTATTTGAGTTTAAATACACTAATCTTAAATTTAATTAAAAATTCAGTTCCTGAGTGTTATCTCTACACCAAGTACTGTACAGTAATATGAGGTCCCTGAGTCATATTGTGCAGCACCAATTAGAGTACATTGCTATCAATAAATAACAACTTATTAGTTCTTTAACAAGAGATTAGAAAATGGCTTCAGTGATTTTTATGCAAATCTTTATAATATTGGATATAATTATTCATTGCCTATATACATGCACACACATACACATATACACACTTAATCTTTTATAATAGGACTTTTGTCTCTCATGGTAAGCATAGGTATCTTACTAAATTTTGTCTCAGAATCAGTAGGGTTTATAATACTACAAAATAGTGAATCTTCAAAGTAACTACAGAAATGAAATGTTTATAAAGAGTTTTAAACTGATTCATCTTACTGGCATAATAAATGCTAAATCACAGTTTTGGAAGTTTTCATAATTCCTAATAGAATTCATCTTATAGAACAATATCTACCTATTGCCCTAATTCCTTGTCATTATGGTTTCTTTTAAAGTCTCTGTCTGTAGCCAGAGATTTAGCTCAGTGGCCTAAGCACCTGCCTGGCAAGCGCAAGGTCATGAGTTGGATCCCTGGTGCCACACACACAAAAAAAAGTCTCTTTCTGTATATTTATATTCATATAGTTGGATAGAGTCTAAATATCCTTAATACTTGGATAGTGGCATCTCTTGTGCTTGACCCAAACTGACAGTATCTAATCAATCACTAAAATGCAGGCTCACATGAGAGAGCCTGGAATCTTCTAATAATGTATTCATATAAAGTAAGTATGGAAAATTATAATTACGGGAAGAAGTGCTAATGAATATTTAGAATATTCATTAAAATCCAAGTTTCTTCCCTGCATGAAGGCATGGGAAGCATCCAGTGTAATTCACAGTCAGACTCCCAATCTATTTGCAGGACAGTATTTTTCCCCAATTAAAAGTAACTCGAATTCAGAGAAACAAAAGCAGAAATCTTTTTAGCAAGTTATTGGTATATACAACTGCCAGCCATTACAAGTAGTGATAAGGGATGGGGAGAAGTACTGGAAATATATATTTGAAAATCACTCAGAATAGAAGCAGATTCAAAGCAGTGCTTTAGATAAACACTTCTCTTCAATGTATTTCCACATATGTTCAGATGGCACGATATACTACAGTTTCTGAAGTCTATATTTCTGAAGCAGAACATATTTTTATGTCTTATGTTATATTTAGGCTTTAAAGATTCATCATTTGAAATTGTGAGCTTACAGTGAATACATTTAAATGAATATCCCTAAAACATTTAAATTTCTTTTTTTTTGGAGCACCGGGAATTGAACTCATGACCTTGCGCTTGCCAGGCAGGCGCTTAGGTCACTAAGCTAGATCCCCATCCCCATCCCCGGCCCTTGGGTTTTTGGGACAGAGTCTCACTATGCCATTCATACTGGTCTTGAGCTCACTTTGTAGTCCAGGCTGGTCTCGAACTCACAACGATCCTCCTGTGTCAACTTCCCAATTGATGGGATTACAGGCGTGAGCCACCACGCCTGGCTAAACATTTAAATTTCATGCATCAAAGTATATACTGTATGACCTACAATCTATACTAAACTAATACTAGTATCAATTAATCTTTTTTCAAATTTCTTTTAATCTATAGTTCATCTTTATTGAAGCTACCATCATCCATCAAAATCTTTTACCACTAATTACAAAGAATGTGCTAAAAAACTCCTGCCTTCTGAGTTTTTCCCTTCAAATAAAATGGAAACTGTAGAATTATGTTTTTGTCTAGATATTATATAATTTATTTTATTTTAGAAACCAAATGAAACAATGTAGCAGTCTTTGAATAAGTCTTAGGAGTCAAACCAAAACAGAGATTTTATGCTCACAAAAGAAATATTTTTATTTGCTGTAGATTCATTTTAAAGTATGATTATATGATAATATAAGCCAATTAATAAATCCATGCAGTAGTCAACCAAAGATAGCTCTCTCTTTTTATCTTATGATCATCAGATTTGATTTTGTTTCCTTTAATCATCGCTGTAAAAATCCTCTTTCTCCCTCGACCAATCTACTCAGACCTTAAAATGCCATGTCCTTGCTATTTTCCAGGTGATCCTTTTCTGGTTATATATTCAAACTCTGAAACACAGCATTACTGTGCTTGGCTATCAAGAATTTATCTGTTAAACTATGATGTTGGGGCCTACTTTTTAAAATTTCAATTTGTGTTGATTTGATTTGCTTCATTTCATGCATTAAATTGTTATTGATAGTTTGTCTAACAATACAGTTAGTGTTAACAAGTAAAACAAATGCAACAATTTATACAGATTTGGCAGAGACTCCAACTATAAAATGCAATGAATAAATCTCTCATGAGGAATTTCAAGCTCCTGTTGGCTCAGGGTAGTATGAGAAGCAGGGATATTTTAATCAAGCAAAGAAAAATGCCTGTGAAAGAATGTAATAGTGAAGTGGTATGTTAATTTCGCTAATCACCCTACAGTCTCTAGAAGTTATTCTTCTTTGAAATATTTTCTGATTAGTAGCACATTAATCTAGAAATATTGTATTCGTTTAGTTTGTGGTTACCTTAGAGACTTATATTCTCTCTTACCATTGCCATGGAGACTGACGCAGCAGCAGCGATTCTTATGACGCTCCACGTGGAGAACAGTTTATAACGAACTGATTCCAGGGAACAGAAAGCCAGTGAGACTCTTTTATCCCTTGTCCCATGTTCAAACTTGGCAAACTGGTACCTGATTCTGTAAGGATACAGGAAACATAGAGCTTTGGGTTGGTTCCTTAGTTATTTGGGAAATTCTACTGGGAAGGAAGGTAAGCATATGTAACTTTTAAATAGTTCCAATTCTCTAACAACTGCAGGTTTCACTGATTATGAAGAGGAAGGGCATTCTGCATAAGAGGAATCAGACTGAAAAATCAATAAATATAACCCTTCTTTCCTCCTTCTTCCTCAACGCCCCCATAAATATTGTATCTAACACTGTCCTTGAGACTCAAATTGGTTTATTTGCATATTGAGAGTTTTACTCTGTATTTCAATTCTTTTCTAACAGAAGACATTAATTCTATTTTCATTGGTCTAATGAGCAAATTTACATATTTACAGATCTTAAACTATGCCTGGAACACTGTCCTTGCATGTCTTATATTTGAATCTTGTTTTAAGACTCTAGGTTCTGCCCTTTTGAGTGGGAACTCATTTTCCAGTAGGTTGTTTGCCATGGCACCCTCTGGAGTAGTTTCAAATTTTGGTTCCAGGAACTAGGTATTTGATTTATTAATCATGTATAATAAAGCACTGGTCTTTGGATTGCCTAATAAACTGGTGTTCAATTGATGCTTCTTTCACAGATCACTTAAAGAAAACTGTATCTTTTCTGTTCAGGAGACTCGTTTCAAATGGTAAGTTTTGAGGTTGTATTTTATAGAAAATTGCATGAGCGAGGAAAGAATGCAAAGCACAAGTGAATGATACTTTCATTAAATTTTTTGTACCAGTTCTATCCTAAGAATGCTAGCTAAACCAAAAGGGAAGACAATTTACATTTACATTAGTAATTCTTTTCCGTGGGCTTAAGTATATTCAAGACATGAGTTAACAAGATATTTCCTTTTAAATAGAACAGTTAATATTTTTGAACTAAGAAAATTAGAAACTCTTGTATGTGAAATATTTTCTTACTTTATGAGCTACTATATAACAGACAGAATAATTCCAAAATCCATATTTCAAGGTTCAAAAGAGTTAAATAACCTGCAATATTAAACATGTAAAAATATGCAATAAAAAGCTATAGAATGTATTAACTAGTGTTGATTTTTTACTGTTTTTTTTAATTCTGTATTATTTCTATTCTTTTTTCTGTTTTGTTGTTTTAAAAAAAGTTATTTCTTGAATCATAACCATAGTTGTGTGAGGTCATAAGGTCATAAATCAGCCTCTAACATGTGATAAATCTGTTACACTCCATTGGTTCTTACCTGAGTTAAACTGATTGTCAAGTCTAAGAATATTGCAGTAACTCGCTCGACAAAGGAAGGCTCTTGGTCCCTATACATCAAAAAGGTTTCAATTTTGAACCCACAGAAGATACGGTGTCTTTGAACTTGCTTCTTTCCATGTGGTCCACCCAGTTGGGAAGACTGAGCTTATGATTTGCTTGAGGAAAGGATTATTTTTCAAGTCTTGATGTTTTTCTCTCTCATTTTTTATTCTCTATGGCTTTTTTTGCTTATTTTTCTCACTTTTATTAAAGACATCAGGGAAGAACTTTTTTTCCCCTATCGTGCCTGTCAGTCTTGGAAATCTAGTGGTGTATGAGTGAGACATGAAGAAACCCTAGGATTTTTCATATTTGACTATCCACCCATGTTGTTTGCTCAGTTTAAGTAGCTTAAAGGTCAGGATTAGTTTAGGATTTCAGCTAAACAAGTAACTAGTAGTTGAACTTGAATTAAATGCATATATTTTGTCATGAATTCCACAGTTACTAGTGGAAGCTAGAAAACTGGTTTGAATTATTCCTATATATTTCTTTTTCCAATCTCTTCATTTAAATTTTTTCAACCTCATAAGTTAAAATGCTCTAGTGAACTTTCAGTTCCTGTTATTAAATTTAAAGAAGGGTTCACATTTCTCTAAAAGTTAATATTTTTGTTTAATTCTTAGCTCTTTCATAATGTAGAAAGTTTAGAAAATAATTTGTGTAAGGGGTTAAATCAGCTGATCATTTTATTTGCCCTACTGTATACTGTTTCTCATTCTTATGTAAGATCCTTCTTTATCTGCAGAAACTATTTCTAAGACTGCCTATAAAGTCTGAATCCAGGCATACTATCTAACAATATTTAATTTGTTTTCCTATACTTATGTAACTATCATAAATTCTACTTATAAATAAGGCATGATAAGAGATTTAAAAACCAAAACTAATAAAATAGCAAAATCATAACAAATACTACAATAGGTAATGACAGTATGGTCACCTTCTCAGAATATCTTTTTGTACTGTTCTCATCTATCCTGTTGTGATGATGTAACATAATGCAATGCCTGTGTTGTGATAAGACGGGAGAAGAATGACACTGGAACTTGATGCAATGTTAGGTTTCTACCTATAGGTTACTTGAACACAAATACCAGGGTACTATGACAGTCAACCTGATACCTGAAATGGCTGATAACTAATAACTGAATTGGCTAGTAGATGATTCAGGATAAGCAACATATGCATCTGCGGATATGCTGTACAAAAATGTGTGTAGGTGGGAGATTTCCTCGTGCTACTCAAAAAGGAAAACAATTTAAAACTTATCAAATTGTTTATTTGTGAAATATTCATTTAATATTTTTGGACTATGGTTGACTGGAGGTAACTGAAACCACAGAAAATGAAACCTCTGATAAGGAAGAAACATTTTATTTCAATAATAAGTTATCTGCTTGCTCCAGGGAATACTTATTAACAGAAGGTAAGATATGAACCAAGTTAATAGGCTAATTACCAGGAACAACAATTTGCTTGCTAAGACTGCCTTGAAGACCAACTCAGTGCTATTAAATCATAAAATTGGTGGACCCCCAGAAGTTTCTCAACCTGTAAGATTATCTCTAAACTCATCCAAGCAAATGGTAAAAATAAACTAAGTACATTCCCTGACTTTCTGTTTCTGAGATCTGCTATAAAGTTATCAGACTATCAGCTTAGCTTTGCTTTGGTGAGTTAGTATGTGATGTTTCTGATTCCAAGGTTGTACCAACATTTTAAAATGATCTTATGGTTGTATTTAAAAATCCTCATCTTAGAAGATCTCATGCATCTGTGTACTAGAGCTTCCTGCTCAGAAGAATATGTTCAAACCAAAGAATATAATAAGTTCTGCATTGGGTATAAATTCCAATTTTGCCTCATGGTTCCAAATATTAGTCTATTTTTGTCTCCCAGAAATGAGGAAAAATTTTTATCAGTTCCTAGTATGTCATGTAATTGAAAATTCTTCTTTCATAGAAAATCACCTTTGTCACTAATAGCACTATATATTTTTTGACTCTCCTGTTTATATTTGTTCTTAGTGAATGAGAGATTTTGTAATAAAAAAATTAACCTGGGTTGAATGCATTTATGAGAGCTGGCTTAGAGGGCTGCCAAGGTCAGAAGTTCAAAGCATATTGGCTCCTTATGGGGCAAATTTTGTTTTGAATCCTCTTTTCAAACTATGTAACAGCTCTCTTCTGTCTGTCTCATTTCATTCACAGATTCCTATTTACACCAAGATCTCCAC
>RJWT010029889.1:0-14797 GCA_004365215.1 Cuniculus paca | reverse complement strand
GAAATGGTAATTTGTCACCATATGAATTCTCTCCTTCTCTTTGAGACTAATTTTGAATAAAGCCTTTTCCTATTTACCATACCACCCATGTTTTTTGGGTAAAAAAAACAAAAAACAAAAAACAGTGACAACATGAGACAAATCATAGCAAGGACCTCATGCAGGAAGTTCCTTAACTCTCTAGAGAAAGAAATATTTGGAAGTTGAATCTCACATCAAAGAGTACAAGAACAGAAGGAGAAACAGTGACATTCACTAGAGTGACAGCTTGGATCATCTAAGACAGTCAAATCCACTCTACACTCTTATGTATTTTTTGAATAGTTCTGGTCCTCATGTTAAAGCAGAAATAATCAGACAAATCCCAAGTTGCAGGGAAAAGCCCTAGGTACCGACTGAGACCCACAAAGCCTTGGAAATCCTTGTTACAGGAACCACACTGCTGATGCATCCTTTGTACTCAGCTGTCACCCCTGTATTTCCTAATCATCCATTTCATCTTGATAATCAAAAAGCATCTACAACTAGTTGACTTAATCAAAATATTTATAATGGGATAAAATACATATGCATCAAATTTATCATTTAGAAAATTTAATAATCCAATATCATGCAAAGTACAGCATTCACACTGTTACCCAGCCATCATCACCATCCATCTCTACAACTTTTTCTTCTATGTAAACTCTATGCCTATTAAATAATACCTCCTCATTACTCTCTGGTTCCAGAGAATCATAACCACTATTATATGTATCTCCAGGAATTCAAGTTTTCCAGATGGCTTATATAAGTGGAATCATAATATATGTACTTTTGAAGCTGGTGTACCTCTTTCAGTATAGTGTTGACAATCTCAGTTTGAAAACTGAGCACATAATCAACTGTCTCCAAGCGTTTCAGGACAACCCATATGAAAGAGTTTCACTGAATTCAATCAAGAACTACAGCCACTGCATAAGTAAGAAGCAATTTTATACAAAACATGAAATAATATCTTCAAATGAGTAACAGATGCCATTTGTGAATCAAGCACCAACTTAGGTTTTTAAAAACCTAAGGCGATCATAGACATTGAAAATTTATCTGATGATATAGATAATATAATTTTTCACAGCTAAACAAACTGCTTAGACATTTCAGAGTAAAGGGATGACAGCAACCTTACATGTGAACCCTGGATGTGAAAAGTGCAGTTACTCAAGAAAGAAAAGTGAATCACATTGTGTTGTCGCTCTTTTTATACAGATGTTATAAAGAAACTCTTGTATTCTGTGTAAGGTTCATGACTTGATATACTTATTAGTTATACTAATATTAGCAATATGAAGAGTAAGAATAAGAATATTCTGAAAAATTATATTGAATTTAAAAGTATATACAGAGCCATGCAATCATTTTGCATGATATCAAATTGTAAAAGAATTGCCAGTCATGCAATCAGGTATCTCCAACCGTAATGCTTCTGAACTAACTCCAGGATATAATCCAGGTAAAGAAAACTAAACTCAAGGAGGACATACTAAGAATCAACTAACAGTGAATTAACCCAGTAAAATGGACAGTTATATTGTGTAACCCTTCAATGTTTAAGAAATGATTTTGTTAATTATATGAAGCTAAAATGTTTGAAGTCATCACACAGAAGTAGAATGAGGTGGTAGTGAACAATACCATATGGAAGCAAAATTGATTTGTGTATTAGATTTCTTTTCAGTAAACATGAATGGCAAAATACTATACATACATGTCCTCAGGTAACACACAAAGAACAGAAAAAGGAGTTACAGCTTCCAAACCTATAAAATAACATTAAACTGTCAGAAATGAGTCTCAAAAATACAGAAAGAGAAAGTGATATCACGAAAAATGATGGAATAGAAAACTCCAGAGGATTGTTCCATTGGCGGGGGTGGGGGGGCAGTTATCTACCAAAAACTGTCATAATCAGCTATTGCAAAACTATAGAATCAAATAAACAACTTATAACAACTAAATGGAAGATTAATAAAGAATATACTATGTGACAGTAAGAGGTTACTGCGTGATTCAAATTACTGCCTGTAATCTCTATCCCAGTTCAATGGGAGTTGTAATTACTACAACCCAGAAGCAGGAAACACTTTGGGTTAAAGGCAGGTAACAAAGAGATTCCATTTACTGAAGACACTTTCAGTGGAAGTGAGAACATTTTAAGGTCTGTAAATGAGATATTGTGCATAAGTCAGTGAATTGAATATTTATGTACTCTGGTTTACCCTGGAAGTAAACTGATTATGAAAGTTTGCATCCTGATATTTTAATATGGACTATAATCTTACCAGGCTGAGGTGAGGGACTATGATAGCGTGAGGGTAAAATGGAGAATCCATAGGAAAATGTCTTACTGAGCGGAAGTCTGTTAAACGTAACTGTTGATCTGTGTGATTATGTGCCCCATAAACTGGCTTAGGATCATTACAAGGCAAGGGAGAAAAGGGAAAGATTTATCCAATGGCTTGTCTGTCATGAGACAACATTTCCTTCAAAGGCAGGTGACTTTCCTACATTTTAGTGTGTATAGAGTGAATATTCAGAGTGCTGTGAAGAATCCCCAGTTCAGGAAGTAAGGCACTGTCAAGTTTTCCATGTGCTAAGTCATCAGAGTCCTAGAGACAAATCACCCAGGTACCCAGAGATATTTCTGATCCAGAGAAATTTTTATAATGAGCTAAGATCCAATTCTCCATACCAAGTGTCTAAACAGCTCTTAATTGGTTTGAGATTGAAAGCCACAGGGTAAATGACTTAAATTTTATCTAGTTTTGGATTAAACTTATAAAAGGGAAGGGCAGATCTCAGAGCATTCCTGAGCACGCAGCAGCAAGCTGCCGATGGATGGTCTTGCGAGTCCCTGGCACAGGCACTTCTGTTGAATCTGAAGTTCTCTGTGCTCCTTTGAAAGTACTGGTGTTACTCCAAGTCTATAATTACTGCTGCATTCTCATTTCCTCTTCTTTCTTTGTTTATGTTCCTTGTTGCCCACGAGTTGCAAATGTCTTATCTGCCATTTTATATACGAGCAACTTAGATATTTTTAACCACAGTGAGATCACATCCTAATACCATTAATAGGCCTCGTGTTCGTTTTGAGTAAGAGGAAAAACTTCAGTTTTCTACAAAGATCTTAATTAGGCTTGACCAGAGAAGTAATTTTATCTTTCTTTTCATATTTATTAAGGACAATATCATGCTAACATTTCTCTGGGGGTACAAATGATTTGATGGAGTAGTAGATGGAAGGAACGTCCACGTGTTTGTCTTTTTTATCCTTTGCCTTATATTTATCCTTCTGCTCAACTTCACCCCAAAGACAGTCACGTCATGAGTTAGTTACCAGCCTATTCATTAGAGTGGGCCCTGGAAAAAGGTGACTGTGACACGGTAGTACTAAATTCAGGACATCAGGAGAGAGACCAAAATTCCTGGCTTGCAGGGCCTGAGCTCTGATTTGGGAGAATCCTAGTGGTGTGAATGGGCAGAGCAAAACAACAACAGTTTGAATGTTGTGGCATGTTGGTCATCATGAATTATTAATTGACACAGTATCTGTCTGAGGCTCTCCTTGCCCTGCCTTGTGGGCCAGTTTTGGAATGTGGAAATCCCGATTCCTCTTAATCACTGCTGACATCTTGATGGTCAATGAGGCTGTGACTCTCACAGAGCAGGATGAGATCTGCTGAGTACAATATGAGGAGAACTAGTACTCAGTTGAGGGATGAATTTTAAGTTGTTTCTTTTGTGTTTTACATTAACATTAGTTTCTCCATCACCAAGGGAGCTTCTTGGGTCTTTTCACACTGTATTTCTGCTAATTTCTTAATTGAATCCAATCTCTAGATTTCATCTCTCAGTTTCATTTTATATTTTCTTTCCTTTTCTTCTTTTTTTTTCAAACCTTCACATAACCTCTCAAACCTTCTCTTTCCTTCCTCTTTTCAGTAATGAAAATATCATCAAAACCTATTATTTATTTCGTCTCTTTTATCCCTTTCCTCTTTTCTTTCTTTCTGTTTTGTCATCTATTTTTCAGTCTATCATTTGTCATTGCTATTCTTTCACCTTCCTTGTTACCAAAATAGTTATAAATTGTATATTGATGTGTGGTTTGTTTTTTGGCTATTGATATTACTGATACTTGTTCTTTCCTGACAGTGCAGTACTTGAGATTGAACTTAGTATTTTGAATAGGTTTGTTTGGTTCTTGACTGCTGAATCATACCTCAAAGCAAGGGCACATCACAGGGAGAAATTATTTATTAAGTTACCTCCACAATGGTGGTAGATCTTTCTATGCAAACTGATCAGTAACCTTCAACACAAGAATCATGAGAAAACAAGGCAACAAGATGTTAGGGCTCTCCAGCACAATAGAGAAGCAAAGTAACAAAAAGAGGCCTTTACTGAGGTTGTGGAGAGGAACGCACAACTCGTGTGGTTGAGCTATTTCCTCTACCAGATATGGGGGGTGGGTGCTTATATGACCTCTGACCAGAAGCGGCGCTTGGGGCAAGCATTGATGATGTGTGAGAAACTGATTGGAATTCCCTTTGTGCACTGGAGAAAGGAAAGAGGAAGTTGTAATCAGGGCTGAAGGGGAAGGAGGAGGTGGTGATCAGGGTAGACCACCACCATAGTGTCCAGTAATTTATACTAGGGCACAAACCTTTCACAAGATGCCTCCAAAAATTCCTAACTCCTCAAAAGATAATCTTACATTAAAGTAGATGAAATTCCAAAAAAATTTTGAAAACTAGTAGTTAAAATGATTGCAGGCCAGAGAAGATAGAAATAAGCAGTTGAATAAATTAACTATGAAGCTGACCAATGAGTTTAAAGAAAATACAAACAAGCAGCTGAATGAATTAAGGAAGACAGTGCAGGATGTGAAAGGTCACTTAAGTAAAATTTAGAGAATATGAAAAAGAATCAAGCAGAAATCCTGGAAATGAAAAACTCAATCAAAAATCTTGGTAGTAACCAAGATGAGTCAGAAGAAAGAGCATAAGGACTTGAAGACAAGGTGGATATAATGTAACATTTTTTCAACAATAAGGAAAAAAGTGAGACAAAATATTATGGAAGTGCTCCTGCATAATCCTAGAAAAGCAAACAAGTTTCATCAAACTTGCTGAAGGGAAAGAAGTAGAGGTGAATGACACAAAAATTATTCACTCATGTTATTACAGAAAATTTCCCAAATCTATGGAATGAGAGGGAAATGTAGGTGAAGGAAGCATTTAGAATTCCACATAGACACAGTCAGAAAAGAAACTTTTCATGATACATCATAGTCAAAATGCCAGAAACTCAGAACAAAGAAGAATACTGAAAACTGTTAGAAAAAAGTATCAAATAACTTATAAGAAAAAAACACACTAGAATAAAAACAGATTTCTTAACACAAACTTTAAAGATAAGAGAAATTAGAGTAAAATTTATCAAACCCTAAATATAATTGTCATCGCAGATTACTACATCTTGCAAAGTTAGCCATCAAAAGTAAAGGAGAAATAATGATCTTCCATGATAAAGATAAACTAAAGAAATTCATGACCACTAAACTAGGACTTAAAATACTTAAGGGAATACTAAACAATAAAGGAAAACAACAACATCCAAAGGCCAAGGGAAAGAATAAATCTCACTGGAGGAACAAACAAAAGGAACAAAGATATCAAGCATTGGAAAAACACTATAATGTCAGGAAAGAGTACATACCTTTCTGTTATAACATTCAATGTAATGGTTTTAACTCTCCTATCAAAAGATGCTGATTGGTAGATTAGATTTAAAAAAAAAAGACTCTACTATATGTTACCTGTAAAAGATGTACCTTACTCACAAAGACACACACAGACTGAAAGCAAAAGGCTGGAAAATAATAGTACAAGCAGTGGAAGCTCAAAAGCAAACAGGAGTAACTATTTTAGTTTCTGACCAAGTAGTTTCAAACCAAAACTGGTCAGAAGAGACAAATCAGGTCATTACATGCTGGTAAATAGAAAAAACTTACTAAGGCTGTATATTATAGTGACATATGTATACTCATGCTTACAGCATCACAATTCATAATATCTAAGCTGTGGGAAAAGCCTATACTCCTGTCAACAGGTAAATGAATAAAGAAAACATAGAACATATAGAAAATGCAATATTATATTAACCATAAAGGATGAGATTTTGTCATTTTCAAGAAAATGGATGGAACTTGTGACACTTAACCTTAATTCTCAAATTTACTGGATTAAAAGACTCCTAGAGAGGTGGTTAGATCATGGGGATGCTATGTTCCCCCTTGGATTAACCCACTGATTTTCCTAGATGAAAGTTAGAATGTGGGGTCCAGTTGGAAGCAGGTCACTGGAGCATGGTTTTGGTGGGTGTATCTCTTACTGGCACCCTTCTCCTGTGCTCTGCTTCTTAGATGCCATGAATTGAGCAGCTTTGCTCTACTGTGCCCTTCAAACATGATGTTTTTGCTTTGGAGCCAGCCAACCACAGATTGAAACCTTTGAAACAATTAAACAACAGATTAAACCTTTCCTCCTTTAAGTTGTAGGTGACAAGTATCTTACACCTGTGACAGGAAAATGGACTGGAGTAGAAATGGAGACTATCACATTAAGCAAAATAGCAATAAAAAGAACATCATATATTGCATTTTTTTTCTCATATGAGAAGACTAATAGAAATAAAGAAGGGATTATTACTGGCCTCTTGGGTTCATGTGTTCAGGTTTGCTGCTGACCAAACCAAAGGAGAGCATTTATTTTGATAACAAGGAAAAATAAATTATATGAAGTTAGCTCGAAAGGGATGGAACACTCTCTTTTGCCTCAAATCACCATTTCACTGTGTAAGGGTTGTAAGGGTTTCTCTTTTTTATAGTAAGGAAGAGAGGGAAGAGGGGCTACAATGAGGCAAGAAACTACTCCAGGTTTGTTTCATCTCGCTCTCTTTTTTTTTTTTTTTGCGGCACCAGGGATTGAACTCATGACCTCACACTCGCCAGGCTGGAGCTTAGGCCACTGAGCCAACTCCCCAGCCCTGTTTCATCTCTCTTGAATCATGACTTCCTCTGCATATTCTGTTTATCTAGGCTGAGAGGAGACAGTAGAAGTTATGTCCTCAGCATGAGGAAATTTGGGTAAACTATGTGTCTCTAAAGGAAAAAATTCTAACTTTTAGAGTTTCGTTTTTCCATGCTAGCTATAAAATGACAGGAACTGAGGGATAAATTTTGGAGATGAGGAAGGGGATTGGAGGAGGGAAGAGGGAAGGGAAAGGGAGTAATGGGATTGAAAATGATCAGGCTATGTTATATGCAAGTACCAATTTTCTAAAACAAAACTTACTGTTCTGCAGTAAAAGCATGTACTTTAAAAAGATACCTTATCTAGAATTTGAGTGCTTATTGCTGTTTTCAAGTCACTGATTTTTGCTTTCATCTTTATCAATACATTCCTTTCTTAAGTTGAAAAAAAAATTTTTAAGTTTTATGGATTTCTATTCTGATATGAACATTATATTTAGTTTGTCTTTTCCTGGTTTATTTTTAGATATCTGGATCCTTTTTAAAAATCTGTCTTTGGCATGCTGGGCTTGGCAAAGTTTTCGTTCTTTGATCCATAAATAAAATTAATTTTATCATATCCTTTCTCTAGGAGTACACTTGAAGTAGAACAGTTTGTGCATTTTTTGAAGAGAAATGTGGGGAGGAGTGGTGAGATTATCAGAAACTGGACAAATTTCACTCAGGATAATTTCAGCTAACTCTCCATGATCTCTATTGTAAGGAAATGACTACTGCCTTTGGGACAAAGGGACAACCCTGGTCAGAGATTGGACTGGCTCTTATAGTTTTCAATTCCTGTGTTTGGTGACTTAGCATTTATATCTATGTTCTATCCATAAAAACATAGCTGTGTTTTCCTTTACCCCTTTAATACACTAATCCTTATAGCAGTTTAGAATCTTAGGACAGAAAGATTTAAACTTTTTGAGCTTTCAAAAAGGCTTTTTGAGTCTTTAAATGTTTCAGCCTTCATCACTTGAGAACCCTGTCCATGCAGGTCTGAACAGAGGCTCGCTGTGGAATGATTGCCTCTTCTGCATTCAATGCATTCACAGTTTGCATGGGCCAAACTAAAGGACTGTTCTTTGGACCATTCAGAGTGTCTTTCTGTTTTAGATAAAGATACTTTGCCTCCTTTCTCAATATATTAATAAATTCATCAATGATGGCAAATATTCTTTACTGCCTGATGGTAGAAGTAGTTGTTTAACATTTCCAATGGAAATCTTTTTATTTTAAAATATTTATTTTGTTGCTTAGATACATTTCATGCAAAGAACTCAATAGGAAACCAACACTCTTACTTTTACTTGTAATACTCATTCATAAAATATTACCATTCAAACCCGTTAAATTCTCAATATCTTTTTTAAAAAACTTCTGCAGTTCTCCTGACCCTCCAGGTCCATCCTCAAGCTTCACTGCTCTATACTTGCAGACTTTGTGAAAAGGTTGTTGCTGTTCTCCATCCTCCAACTGGCAACCCAACACAAGGGTGTTTGTCTTCCCTCATCAAAGTCAGTAACAGAAACTCATAGTTGGTGAGCTTTGGGTATATGTTAGATTATATTGTGACCATCCTTATAGCTATTTTTTATATCGATATGCCTCATTTGCTCCCCAAAGTTTCTTTTTCTTTCATAAAGTGGTATTCTTTTCTGTACCTTCTACTTCTACAATTGCTCTTTCTACAGGTAACAGAAATTTTCTCAAGTTCATTATGTAAATAGATAGTACAGGATTATGTCTGGAATATAGCACTTAAATAATAACATCATGAAAGAAGCCCCACTTTTTAACACTATGCAAGCTTGATAACTCACTGATTAATTGTATTCTCTGTAATGAGTCTCTTTTCTATTCTGGATTGCATTTCTTCTGGAAATACAGGAAACTAAATGTCAATAAAGATTTTTGGGAGTTTATGGGGAAGGGGAGGGATAAAAAAATCTCTGATGCTATGTCCCTATACAAATTCCCTGGGACATGGACAGTGCCACCTACTCAGCAAGGATAAATAAGTTTGCATTCACTGATAACAAGGTCTGTGCCTTTTATAACTTCAGCCACACCCATGACACACCCTATCAAATAAAGTACAAGTGAGAAGCTCACTCAGCTCTCAGCCAAGGCCTTTCCTGGCAAGATGAAGGCCACCATCCTCTTTATCCTTTTTCTGTTCCTCGTTCTGGAGAAACAGTCCTCTGGGAGAAGACTCTCTGGTAAGTGGAGAGGGATAGATGGGGGAAAGACAAAGAGCAAGGCCAAGGGAGGGAGCTATGAAAGGGCATTCTGGTGTTAGCAAAGGGCTATTCAGGCAGAGTTGCTTGCTACTCCAAAGCTAGAATCCGTGTGGGAAACCCAGGAAATTCATGAGGAAAAGGTAAGGTATAAGAGCTGGGAGGAAATTTTGGAAAAATGGATGCCAAACATTTTCACTGTAAATTATCAGAGAAGTAGCAGGGTCAGTTACCAAGTGGAACATTTGCAAAGAAACAACAAGACTACTGAGGACAAAAGGCCAAACAAGAAGCTGGATTTCAAAGCAGATTTAGATCTACATCAAACTATAAATAGATGGCAATTATCATGACTAAAAACAAAGATAAATCAATATTATTGGCATGTACAACATGTGATGACAATATCAGACTGTCACCAGTGTGTAAGTGGAATGACAGGTAAGTACTTAAGAAAAGCCAATATGGTGGAGGAGGCTCTTCCGAGAGGTGATTTCTAGGTTCTTTCTACCCTGAACAAAGAATTGGTCAAGACAAGTACAAACAGTAGCTATATTTTATATTTATTAAAGGTAGGAAAGGAAATATACACTGCATGATGAGTTTGGGCCAAGAGAAAGCAGGGAAAAGGTATACTCTGCAGCGCAAGAGTTGACTACAGTGAAGCAACACAGCAGTAGAGAACTCAATGGTGACTGACTTTTTTTGTATTACCCACTTGTTAGGCTGATGTCTGGTCAAGGCAGTGCTATCCATTACTGCTCAAGTTCTCGCAAGAAGTCCATGTTCATGGCTTTGGGAACTGTTCTGTGCGTGTGTCCTGGGATTTTGTAATTAATGAGTTGCCCCTACTTCCCCAGCTACCCTGCCATGCCCTAATCTCCTGCCTCAAATATATTATGAACAAGATAAAGTACAAGCTGGATCCCAAATCACTTTTCCTGCCCCAGTAGAACCGGCAGTGGATGATAAAGACTGA
This sequence comes from Cuniculus paca, assembly GCA_004365215.1. Taxonomy (NCBI): domain Eukaryota; kingdom Metazoa; phylum Chordata; class Mammalia; order Rodentia; family Cuniculidae; genus Cuniculus; species Cuniculus paca. Next base: position 4,461 of record RJWT010029889.1, on the reverse strand, counting down.
AACCACATCCAAAATGCTGTATATATCAACTGAGGTTCAAAATGCATGTATAATGCCAAGGGTTGTTGAAGGAGCACTGTCTCTGTGTCATGGACAACGTGAAAGGTCACAAACTGGACCCTAAAACAATTTCTTATTCATACTGAACAGCTAGTACAAGACCAGGATCAAAACCAGACAGAAAATTCTAAGCAAGACCAAGGGCATGGGGCCAGGGATCTAGGTCAGTGGCCTAAGTGCCTGCCTGGCAAGCATGAGGTCATGAGTTCAATCCCCAGTGCCGCCAAAAAAAAAAAAAGGGCATGGCAACAGTACAGATGGAATGTCAGACTAACATCCATGTGGAGAAGAAAGTCCATTTAACCATGGACAAAAGGAAAGACAGAAAGGTAGATACTTAGGCGATTTTTTTCTACCCAAACAAATTAGCTTATATAAGACAACCATCAAAAATAGGAATAACAGGTGAAAAGAAGTTTAAGAGAACCAAGTAACATCAGAGAATCATATCGTTTCTATAAAGGTGAATTTTATGGAGTGAAACTTTATGAACTTCAAAGAATTAGTTTAATTTTTTTATACTGCATAATTGTATTTTTAAAAATGTCTTTTGGGAATGCTAGGTATTGAACCCAAAGCTTTGTTGCTTATGAAGCCTGTTCTCTACCACTGGGCCACATCCCCACCTGAATACTCTACATGGAGAAAAAAATAGTAATGTATCAATTAAAATGAGTAAAGGAAATAAACAGTCTTCAAAAAAATAAATGTGTGTTCTTTAAAATATGAAAAGATTTAAATAATTCATGATAGTGAAATGTTTATTAGAAATTGTATGTGGTGTCCCTTGTCTTTTATAAAATCCATATAATTTTAAGATTACACACATACACTGGAAGTGGATAGAAAAAGGAACTTTCATTCATTACAGATGGGAGACAAAACAGTACAAATTTTATCAGAGGAAATAGAACAGCATTATTCAAGTATGCATTTAACAGTTGTAGGAGCAAATCTATTTCTAAACATGCAACCTCCAAGAAAGCATGCCAAGAAAGGGCACATGTGGTATAGCTAAAGATTGGAAACAACCTATGAGTGCAGCAATATTGGGTTATTAAAAATTGAGGTAATTCATAAATGATTTACTCTGCAACTTTAAAACACACACCAATGACTCAATATTTAGAACACTACCAATAACCAATAACTTACACCAGTCATTGTGTTTCTCACTCATCTAGAATATTTTCTTCTCTCACTTCCAAAGATAATCACTGTTTGAATTTCTTCTTTATAATTTCCTCAAATTTGTGTAACTATATAGATATATATTCTTTTGTTTCCCTTGGTTTTGAGTTTTTCACAAACGTTAACTTCGTATTCTATTTTGGGACTTGTCTTTTTTACTCCACATTATTTTAATTTGGTTATGTTGTATATAATTGTATTTCTATTATTTTCATAATTGTATTTTATTATAGTAATATGCCGTGGCATACTTATTCATTATTTTATTAGTAGTAATAGGTATTGTTTCCAGTATTTGTTCAATAAAAACAGTATGCTCATGAACATTTCTGTACATATTTCTTGGTGAAGGTGTGGTACTATTTCTCTTAATTTCACATTTGGGGGTACAACTGCTGTCTTTTCTGTTACTAATCAATAAAAAATCCCAGGTAATCTAATTAAAAAACAGATGAGACACCTGAATGCATACTTCCCTGAGGAAGATGCTCAGGTGGACGATAAATTTGTCAACAATTGCATACCTTCACCAGTTATTAGGGAAGTGTAAATTCACATCATAAAGAAATTCCACTAGATGTCCACCAAAATAGTTACAGAAAGACAGACCACGTGCTGGTAAGCTTAAGGAGCAACTGAACTCTCACACATTGCTGTTGGTAACATAAAATGTAAACCTGTACAATGACATTCGAAAGCTGCTCATTATATTTATGACATTTGATTGCATCCATGTCCTTGGATCTGTAGTCCATGATCCAGGAATTTAATTTTATGTATATATTCAAATAGAGATTTTTATATTCTTCAGAAACATGTTCCACTGTAATCCCAGCACTGCAGGAGGCTGAGGCAGGGGGATCACAAGTTGGAGCCCAGTCAGGGCAATTTAGTGACTTAGTGAAACACTGTTTCAAAATAAAAATAATAAAGTGTTCTGGGGATGAAGCTCAATCCCAGTACTACAAAAAAAGTCTAAAGTTAGAAATAATTATATCAACTAAAGCAGATACATTTCAATATTTTCATATAATAAAATAATGCATATCATTTGATATGTATGAAACTATAAGGGAAGGATTCAAAATAGATCTGAAAAGTGTAATGTTAAAATAAGCAAAGATGTAAACAAAAATTTGAAATGTCCAAAACTGAATAGTTCAAAAATGTGAAGAGAAATGATGCAAATATAAAGAAGGGCCAGGTAAAATTAACATAATATCCAGGAAGGAGGGTTATATTTGGGGAGGAGGGAGAATGAAGCAGTTGGAGAGCAGCCTGGGGGAGAGAAACACTAAATAATCTTTGTTTACATGGTGAAGGGCAGGGTTCCAGTAGGCCTGGTTCCTGTCCCCGGGTTATGATATACTGCCCAGCAAGGCATCCTCCCAACAAGTGTGTGAGTGATTATGACTGTCCGAGGCCCAAGAAGTGCTGCCCAGGCTATTGCGGGAAGGAATGTTATCAACCTATACGAGGTGAGCACTAACTGGAAGAAAAAGAGGACCCTGCCAATACAGAAGAGGGCTGAGTGGTTGGGAAAGATCTGAGTGGTGGGAAGAAGGAAATGGGGAGAGGGAGTGTGGGACAAACTCAGATCTCAGAGGCCATAAGCAAGGTGCAGAGGGTGTGTTCAGCCTCACACTAGGTCTGGGTGACTTGACCTGCTTAATCACATCTCTGATTTTCCTCTCTCCCACCAGGTGGAACCTAATTTCCCCAAACCTATCCCAGGTCCAGGCCTTCAGGCTTTCCTCTGGTTCAGTTACTGGTATCACTATCCTTTTCAATACTGCCTATTCTTTCTCTCACTCTGGATGCTTTTGTCTTTCAATTTCCAATAATAGTCATACTAATAATAAAAATAAAAACGCTCTGCCTCATTGGATTCCGCCTCCTATTATTTCTGAACTTCTGGAAGCCACAGGGAGAAGGATGTAAATGTGGGGCTTGGTCTCCCCAGTGGAGAAGAAGAACCCAGGAGATGAGTTCCTGAGTTGTGAAGGAGAACAGATCCAGGAAAAAAAGCCCCATTCTTAGGGCTTAGTGTTAAAAAATCTAATAATCAGTCCAAGTTCTGGAGTCTTATTGAGTCGGAAATGCAAATCAGCAAAGCTTACCTTTGACCTGGAACCAGGAAACATATACACACAGAAAACAACAACAACACCTCAAAACATGTTGCATAAACTGCAAGAACGTCTCTTCCTTTCCAATCCGCTGTCAGTCCTGACCTGGCTAGTATCGGCCCTGAAGTATGACTGACCAACCTTGGGGTTAAACCTACAATTCTCTCCCTCCTTTTCTTTAATGTTCCCAGGGCTCTATATCCTTTGTACAAGACAGAGAGGGAGTAATGTGACAGGTGCTGGGAAATCCACGTAAGAATTTAAATGTTTCAGGTCTGAGATTCCTCCACTAGTGCGTCATTCTTTAAGGTTAAGCCATATCCTCCCCCAGACTTCTGTTGAAAAATGTGAATGACGAGGAAAGACACACTAAATTCTTGATACCCAGTATGAATAAATTATGCAAACGATGTTCTCCATAGAGAACTATAAGCTACAGGCCAGGCTGACTCAAGTATTGCAGATAAGAAGGAGGGGAATATACTGGACAAACATGAAACATCTCATGGCTCTGTGGTTGATCTACCTACCCCACTCTCCTTGTACCCAGAAGCCCCCAGATAAAGGAAAAGCCTTGGGGGAGGAACAGTTTGGATGGGGTGGAAAGAACATGAACTCAGGTGTCAGTTGACATGATGGCTCTCCCCATCTTTGCCTCCTTACATTTTGGGTGACTTTACATCAATCTCTGTTCCCCTTAGACTGTCAGTTGTCTATTTTTGTTAAAGAGGTTGTGTAATTATTCAGGACATCTGGTCTGGCCCTGCCATTCTGGAATTGGAATCAACTACTCTTTCTGTGCTGGGCTCTTGCTATGAGTGGAAGCAGGGGTTGGGGGGATGGGCAGAGACTTGGGGTGAGAGAACAGGGAGCACAGCTTCCCCTTCCCTTGCCAGGGGCACACAGTCCACGGTTCCCATCCCTCCACGTGGTAGGCTGGGTTGCAGTGAGGCATGGGTATCAGGGCATCTTGTAGTACATGAAGAGCAGTGTCCAGACTTCTGGTGTGACAAATGTAGAGCACAACATTGGAAGTAAAAATGGTTTATGTATTTTATCATTCACTCTGTCCAGGCCCTAA
>RJWT010029888.1:0-14799 GCA_004365215.1 Cuniculus paca | reverse complement strand
CCACCTACCTTCTTTCCTTGGGCTAAAGATCTCTTGAGGAGGGCTTTCTACAGCTCATTCCCACCTGGTGATACTCTTGAATCATTGGTGATAGATTTCACCTGGTAAGCGACAACCCCTCCCCGCCAACTAAACTTTCACCATTCCTCATCTGTCTGTCTTTGACTGAAAAAAAATGAACTACAGCAATTAAGCTTCCCATCATATTTAAGCCCAAAATCAAATTCTTTGCATTGGTCTCAAGTCTGTGTAACTCAGACTCTGGCTATTTGTCCACTCTCCTTCCTTCCATACTGATAGGGTGCTGAGAATTTGAAGGGTGCAGTTCATCAGTGCATATAACAGAATTTGAAAGTCTGTACATCTGATTTTAGTGACTGTAAAATCTTTACAATATTGAGGGAAGAATGTGAACTTTGAAAGCAGTTGGAAATGGGTTTAAATCCCAACTCTTCCCCTTATATCCTTGAGACCTTAAGTAAAGTTTTAGCCATAAAATTAAAAATAAAATAACATAGCCTATGTAGTAGGATGGTTGAGAGTACTGAAGAGAACCATGAAGGGTAATTTGTGCCAATAGCCTTGCTTAACAGTAGGCATTCAATAGATTTCAGCTGCTATTTACGTCTTTGTTAGAAAATAAAATGAATATAAAATGAGGGTTATAAAATCTACTTTTCAGAGTGCAGTGGAGAAATATATGCGACTAGGTATATGAAAGCTCACAGCATTGTTCATGGCAAATAGTAGCATTCCTTAAATTTATAACCTCACCTGTAAGATAGCATAGATGGTTGTATCTGCTGTACTTATCTGCTGGGTCACATGTTTTCTACTCTTTCTCTGGGGTACATATTCATTCAGTTCCAAACTAGACTCTTCAGCCTTCTTGCAAGCTAAATTTAATCATATGGCTGACCTCTCATCAATGACTGATCTCTTACCAATGGAATGCTGGCAAAAGTAATGCCTCCAATTTCCACCTTGCCTTACTTACTTAAAAGGAAACTGCTGTCCTGAGTGGATGTCCTGTCTTTCTCCTTCGCAATTGCTAGAGTGACTTATGACAGTAACTACCTGTAACAATGTGGAAGGGGGTAACACCCACTGTAGGGGATGGTAGGGCAACAAGGATGGAGGTCCTGGGGGGTCCCTGAATGAGCACTGTTGTGCAGCTGCCCTACCAGCCTGGACCACTCCCCCTGGAACTACTACAGAAGTGAGAAACGTGTCTTTCTTTTATTCCACTGCATGTATGCAGTCTTTTGGTAATGTCAGACATTATTTACTCTAAAGAAATAATTTTACTCTAAAGAAGTAATTTTACATTATTACTATAAAGAAATAATTTCTGTCTCTGCCTTTTCTTCCCTTCCTTCACAAGCTAAATTAAAAGCAAACGGGGGATAGTTCGTGTTATTAATAAAATAGGCATTTTCCCTTCTTCCAAAATCCAAGCTGGGCATATTCCTGAGGCTATCTCAGCAGGGAGAAACAAGAAAGGTAGGAAAAGTGCTGAACTGCCCAGGCAGGAGAGGGACAGGAGGAGATGGAAAGATTTGTCTTTATGTGAATTAGCCCAGTTTCCCTGGCTTGAGTCTTTGCTGCAGACACATAAAGAGAGAAGTGCATTTGAGCCAGGTCCTCAAGAAGTTCAAGGTATCTGGCACTCCTCACAAGACACCATATCTTTCCAGATTCACATCTAAGAGGAAACCAAAAAGAGGATGTGCAAGACCCTGGCCCTTTTTTGGTCTTAACCCTGAAGGCTCCTGCCAGGAAGTCTTCTGGTTGTCTTTGTTGGGAAGGATTCTGAAACTGCCTGGGGTGGTTTTTGCACCACGCTGTCCAGACTGTTCCATGAGCCACCTTTGTTGTGGCTGCCAGGAGCCCACTGTGTCTTTTGCTGCTGACAGCCCTCTGAAACCTCAAGCCCTTTGTCTCTTCCCTTGGGCATTTAGACCATGGAGGTGCCATGCTGAGAAAGGCTATTGAACAAAGGTCCAGAGGTTCATGCTCTAGCCACAGCTGCCCACAGTGCTCAACACAACAGGGCCCCACTAGAAACTGCATGTTCACTCATTGCCTTTCCACGCACACTATGCTGCTGATCCATAGATAAAGATACTTGTTTTTGGAAACTCATTGTGTGCTTTGTCTTCTGATCAACCTCTATGGGGGTGAAATTTTATACAACTGGAGGCTTTTAAATGAAGCAAATTAAGGATAAGACTCCTTAGTCCTACTTGCCATTTTCCACTTTGCTGTGTCTCTCTATGAATCATCTCAAAGTAGATCATTGTAAAATTTGGGATCCTAAGTTAGATTACTACATAAATCAATTCTTTGCCCTTCCCTGTATCTATACTCATTTACACATGACTCTGAAAATTCTCCATGGAGAAAAAAAAGAAAAAGAGGCTATTGTTTCTTTGACACTGGATTCTGAGTTCATCCATGTGAGAAATGATGTTAGCAGACATGATACAAACAGAAGTTGGCTGGATTTTGGTTGTGCTCTTGCAAGTTGGCCATAAGAAGAAAGTGTCTGGCTCTCTTCTATGAGGATGACACTCATGGCCAAGGCAGAGCCACCTCAGTCATTCCAGCCTAAATCCAGCCTAGATCAGCCAACATCCAGCCAACTCCCAGACAGATGGGTGAAATCAGCCTTGACTTAAAGAACATTCCACATCAGCATAAATCACTAACACATTGACTCCTGATCTAAATAAATGCTAAGCTCAATAAATGGTAAGCCATAATGCAGGAAGTCCTTTGTCACAGATGTTATGTGGCAATAGATAACTGACAAAAATGCAAATCATTCATTCACCCTACTTCCAGGAAGAATCCCCACTTTTCAGGTGGCATCTACTTTCCCATCTTCTTAACCCATGTGATTTAGATGACATACGTCTTCCCTTCTCCCCAGGGACTACAAACAGCCCATTTTGTTGCTTTCAATGTCATCATTTGTTCAGAGGTTGGCACACGACAGGGGAAACCAATCAGAGAAAAAGCTGGGATCTTTATGGAAATACAAGGACCAAAATGACAATTATATCCCAAATTTTCCACTTTATAGGATAGGCCACATTAGCTAAAGTTCTAGGACATCCAAATATACACCCATATGAGGGGAAACAGCATTAGGTCCAGAATATACTGTAGGTCTCCTGACTCCCGCCTGGCTGATTTTCTATTTTCCAGTCCTTCTTTAGAAAAGACAAGATTTACTTCAAATGGTATGCCCAGCTTCATTTAAAAATTTATTAACTAAATGTATGTTAAGTCCTAATATGTGCTGTGGACATCCATCAAGGTAGCTCTGGAATAAATGGGTCTAGATGGCTTATACTCAGAGGGACTTGTTTTCAAACCAGTAAAATGTTTATTGCAATTCTGAGGTTATGGCATTTTCTAAAAACCAGAGAACCCTCTCCACCAGCTCATTTCATGCCTTATGGGTTTGCAAGGACACCCGTCAAAGCTACAGTGCTTGCTGTGTGCTTTTCAAAAGAGCTGAACACAAGCGCAGGTGGGATTTGATTTTTATTAAAAAATATCACCTCAATCACCCCCTATCCTCCTCCTGCTCTGTATTCTACTGCTCACTACCAAACCAATAACCCAAATCAGGAAATTGCAAAGGCCAGAATTTCATGAAGTAATGTTTTGAAGCAGCCTCTAGGCGAGTGTTCCCCCAGGATGGTCTGTGAGATGTGTGCACTCCAATGGAACCGTAACCCAATTACACATTTTCTATTGCTTGTGCCTCCCATAGAGTCTCTTGGAAAAAACAGTTTTCACTGGGATACATCAATTTTCTTAGAATAAAGTAAGTGCAAAGATTTTTTGAGAACCTACTATGTGGCTATTTCACTTACATCATCACATTCAAATTCCCTTTAGGAAGATGACAAAGGACCATGATTCCATGTAACAAATGAAGGAATTAAGGCCAAGTGATGTGAATAATTTGTCTATTGAGTCACCCTGTTACTGCTAATGAGTGGCAAAGTAGGAAAGTAAATCCAAGACAGTCTACTTCTGATGGTCTTATCTTCCAGCTGTGGCCCAGTTCAAAAGACTACTAAGAAATCTGTTTTATTTCAGCAAACATTAAAAATACTCATGTTGGGTAGGATGCTGTGAGAATTAGGACTCTGGGACAAATTGTGTGGGCATTTAGGTTTGGGCATTAGAAAAAGGTAAGGTTAAACTGTAGTGTACATAAGAAAAAAGCAGGAGATGCATTTGAAAGTGAATATGTTGGATCCCGTATTCAAATATTTCAAGTCCTTAGGAATGGGTAGCCTCAGGATTTACATTTGTATCCTGCATCTCCAGAGATTTTGAGTCAATTCCTTAAGCCTTTCTTTGAGGTCTGAGAAGACTTTCTTCAGGTACTGTTGCAATGTAATTTTCTTGTGTGACCTTAGGCAACCTCACTTTCTCGAGGGATCCTAATTTCCTTACTTATAGCAGCAGAAAAGCAGAGTGCAGTGTATTTATTTCTGAAAGACTCATCATCATTAAGAATAATCTCCGAAGCAGAGATGAATGGAAATCATGTGAGCACTACCCTCTTTTATGCATGTGTAGCACCTACTGTATACCAAACCCTGTGCTAAGACATTTACTTGCATTGCTTCATACAATTTTCCCCTCAAACCCAGTGGAGGGTGAATATTCTGATCGCCTGTATTTCAACAGTGGTAGAAATGGAAGTTTAGAGCACAGAAGTGGCTTGGGCAAGTGTAAGCAGGCTGATTCCGTACAGAATTTGACCAATTTAATCAGACTATCACAGTTTTCCCCAAGTTCAGTGCTTCAGAGTGGCTCTGAGAAGTTCAGATTCTTTTTAAAAATAAAAAGATTCCCAAAGACATGCTTTATTTTAAAACTATCTGCTGGACCTGAAGTAATGTCTTCTCTTGGTAGATTTTAAACAAATAAACCAGAAGTTACCAGGGCTGGGCACAGGTGAATTAACAGCAGTGACTGCCAACGGGTAACTTGCAGAGGAAGCCCTAATTAGTGAAATTAGACAATGCAAAGGTGTGAAATGCCATGTCCCGTCCTGGCAGACACATTCTCTTCATGGTCACAGTCAATGCAGGTGGTATCAAGAAACTTGTATCTGCAGGATTTTGTCCTCACAGCTAGTCTTTCTCATCCAAATTCCCTATGTGACACCCTCTTAGTTTATGCCTGATATTCTCAAAGTGGGCCCCTGAAACATTTGTGCCATTGCATATTAAGAGGTCAACTGGTTTGCCTTAAGAGAAAAGAGATCTGATGTCAAAAATGCTTGGGAAATGACGGGATGAATGGAGTTTACCAGGGAATTTTGAGAAGTCACAGGATTTTGCTGACTTGATAGTAATCGCAAAATAATATAACGTCCTGTACGTACTTACCACTTTCCTTATACTGTGTACTTTGACACATATTTTAAACTTTACCTCATCTTCTCAATGATCTAGGAGGTATGTGGTATCATTGTCTGCATTTTTCAGGTCAGAAAACGGGGGCTCAGAGAGGCCGAATGATTTGTGTAAGTTAATGAGACTAGCAAATAATGGATCCAGATTTAGACTTCAGGCGAATCTGAGTGGAAACTCATCATATTCAACTTATTTTTTCCTCTTAAAGTGGCAGGACCATGAAAATCTCTCCAACTTTGTTATTATACTTCACCTTATCTCAGGGTCTGAAGGATAGTAGACAACACTACAGAAAGACCAATGACTTCAAAGAAAATTGGGCCTGGCCTTCTCTGGAGCTCTTTCCCCTGCCCCTCTCCAGACAAGGCAAAATAAATAAGAGTGCATTTAGCAGGACAAGTGAAGTTAGCCTAGTGTAGGTAGAAAATACTTTTCAAACTCTTCTTTCTTTTCTTTTCTTTTCTTTTCTTTTCTTTTCTTTTCTTTTCTTTTCTTTCCTTCCTTCCTTCCTTCCTTCCTTCCTTCCTTCCTTCCTTCCTTCCTTTCTTCTTCTTTTGCTTTTGACCTGTCCTAAAATATTTTCAAAATGTATCTGACAACTGGCTAAGCTAAGGACAGGGATGCAGACTGCCTCCAAATGTTGTCACAGAATCCTAATGGCTTTGTTTTTCACAGGGGAGGAAAAAAAATTTTATGCCTCTCAAATTAGTAGGTCTGTCGTGTTCCAAATTGTGTTTGCATTTCTAAAAATGGACTTTGACATGTGAACAATTATTATCTAATGCAAGACCTGAAAATCTGTCTCTATCTAGACAGCAACTGGGTAGTCAGGGGATTCTCATTAAACATGTGGCTCTAGAGCTCTCTTTCCCACTGTGAGACATTATTCCCTCCCACCCAAACCCCCATCCCCGAACCCAGGTGTTTCCTAGCCTCTAGGATCCTGGTTAGACTCCCTTCTTCAGAACTGTAAACCTTATAAAAAATATCTAGAGACCTCATACAAGTGTCTTAGTCTCTCAGAATGATTTCTCTACTGCAGTGATTTTCAAAGTGTAGTCCTGAGACCAGCAGCATTTGCTCAAATATGAGAACCACGAGTCTTTTGATTGCTCTTCCCCTTCATACCCACACACTCATGCACTCTGCAGCCTCTCAGTTATCTCTCTACTCCATCTTCTACCCACCCCAGTGCAGGTCACTGCCTACCTGCAAAAGCCTCTGAGTGGGTGCCCCCATTTGCAGCCCACTTTCCTTAATCATTCTCCACTTGGAAGTCAGAATGCTCTTTTGAGAAGGCAGAATGGTCATGCCAATACCCACAGAGAGCTGCGCTTTGTCTCCTAAACTGCTTCAGCTCAAGGTCATTCAAGAATTCTACCTCCACCTCCTAAGGTCAGCTGCTTTTTTTCTATTACTGAACCCAGGAAAACACAAAGGATGAAAAATTAGAAGTAGTTCTGGTCTGTCCAGAAAAGAGCTGCTCCCATTTCCCCCTAGTAAAAAGTAGCTTAGCTATTAGTCACGAGTTCAAATCACAGAGAAACCATTAGCAGCTAGCTGTATGACTTTAAACAGGCCTAACTTATCCTTCTTCAGACCTCTGTGACCTTGTCTCTAAGTGGGAATGACAATGCCTACACAGTCAAATCACTGAGAAATGAAATGATGAAAGGGATATGAAGGACCAGAGCTCTGGCACACAGTAGGGAGTTAATTAATTATAGCTGCCACATGGCCTAGTCACTCAGCTAGTTACCTCACAGATTCAAGTCTGCTAACTTCTTGTCTTGCTCCTCGCCATTCTGCCTAGGAAAGTAAAAAGTAGCATTCTGTTCCCTAGAAGGCTAGTCATTCCCCAAAGTTTTAGTCAAGGACATGATGGTATTTACCTCTCCATCAGAAGTCATGCTTCCCACATTAATTTACCCTGTGTTATACTATTTTACTTTTGCAGATTTCTGAGGCAAAATTTCTGGGTTTCTTACCTGGGATGTTTTCTGGCAGAATTTTCCTTCAGGTAACAAATATTTAGAAACAAGAGGTAGCACATCGTTCAATAACTGCTCAGAGCATACACAGACCATACCCAAACCCACATAAACATATACACATGTACACATGTACACACACACACAAACACCTATACATTGAAACTTAGAGATACCACCCAAGGCAGACACAAAAGCACACTGGGTCGTATACAGACACCATGACTCTCTGTTCCTTCACTATTTATTAAATTTGACAACACCTAGACAAAAGAGGCAGAAAAGGCCGTACGGTACCTTTTGGCGACTTAAGTGTCGCCACTGTCCAGTCACCATCAGAATTTCCTAAAAAATGACAATCAAGAGATGCTGATCTGTGTGCCAGGTAGGCCCTGTTTGTTACACCCTCACACCCAAGCACTGCTGCTGCCCCCGCTGCAGCCCCCGATGGGGGTATCCCTCAGGGGACCCAGGGAACAGTGGAGCTGAGTATGAACATGCAACCCTGTGTACATCTGAGTGCAAGGCCTCGAGGCAGAACTGTATTAATGCCTAACACAAGATCACAGGAAGCCCCTGAAACTGCTCAGATATTTTCAGTTATTTAATGTGGTGAGAGAATTCTTAGGCAGTAAATCTGGCTCATAATTTCAACTTGCTACAAAAGAGGAATATTTGAGTTTCATGAGGCCACTGATGACTACACTCTGATGACAAGAGATATATTTTGATCATATTTTATTGTTAACCCCCACACACAACCTCAAAGGAGAACATACTATTCCAAATCCCCAAGCTCCAAGTTCAGGTTTGGGACAAATTCTACTGGTCATAATTTCACATACTGGATGGGATAGTTTGCTACCATAGCGCTTAGCATGAAGTCAATGTTTGAAAAATTTCGTTGAATGAATGCATGAATCTAATTTTCTCCACAGGATAATTCTTCCTAAGATATGGAAATTCCCATAAATACTGAATGGATCAAGCTTGTTATTTGAGAATCCCATAATGAGTAATTCATTGCTTTACAGAATAGATGTATGCCTAGAATTTTTGTTATGAATCAGTTTCTCCAAATTGAATTCCCTTTTAGATGTTCTGAATGAGGCCTCAGAGAATCACATATTATTAACAGAATCCCATGTTGACTGTTTTATAAAATAAAAGAAGATGAGAAGGACCACATCCATACCTCCCCCTTCGCTTGAGGTTCCTCCTCTGTAAGATTGGGTTTTACTTAAAGCAATGCCAATCTACACATAATGATCTCTCCACATTAGCTGGAGGACTGAATAATCAGTGAGTCCTACTAGCTCCCCTTTCTTTTCTTAGGAATCTACCTGGAAAGTCCAAGTCTTCAACACTGTCTGCATTATTTCCAGAGATAGTTCAGGCTGCCAACCAAGAAGAGGTGCAGGGAACAGTCTGTGATCTGAATGATTATAGAGCACAAATCTGGCCCCATTTAAACATTTCTGGTTGGCCTCCCAGGCATGCCAAAGGACATTCAAATTGCCACATTCCCCCTGGGGATCTGAACTCTACACTCTCATTACTCACAACAGAGGGGAAATTGGAGTGGCAGGAAAAGAGTGATGAAGTTAAAATTAAGTGGGATCCACCCAGGGTGACTTGGTGTTTCTTCTCCCTCAGAGCCCTGGTCATCTGGAAATAGTGATATGGCCCCAGCCCTTCCTGTGCTGGTGGACACAAGGCTGACCAATCCCTGAGTCACTGATTCCAAGGATATCATCCCACCCCCAAATCAAACCCATCATTATTTGCTTCAAAGACAGGAACCACTGTTTTGTCACCTCTGCCCCTAGAACCTAAGCCAGGGTTTAGCTCTGACAAAGCAGTAACAAGTTTCTTTCATAAATTCACTGGCAACAAGGGTCCTTAATAAGATGGCACATGTGGTACCAAACAAATACTGAAGTCCCCACTATGTACTTGGTGACAGTAGCAGGCGTTAGGCAAATATTTATTAGATGAAAAATTCTCATTAAAAGGAGATGAACACATGGAATAGAAAGGAAGCGATTGACATTTAAAGGGCTGTGGGTGGCTCTCCCGTTGTAACTACCCATCACCTGAACAGCTCAGGCCAGGGAACGAGGGTGCTTAAGCAAATCCTCCAGTATATGTTGGGTCAGTCTACAACAAGACACATTTCTCAATTTCAACCTTGGCAGAAAATGTTTCCAAACTGTTTAAGCCCTCACTGCAGTCTTAGTAAGGAGAGTCAATTGAGTGAAATGAAACCTTTCTTTGACGGACTGTAAACCTTTCTTAGATAAATTTTACGCATCTAGGCCTTCACTGTCCAGGCTATAGATGGAGAATATGGAGATGTATGGGCTGACTCTGCTGAGTACTGGGATTCTCAGAAAAGCAATTTGCTTTTTTTTTTTTTCCTTTCTTATTTGATCAGATCCACAGTGTGAGCCAACTTTCATTTATGTCTTTCTCAAACTGAAGTAAAGAATACAGATCTAATTCTTCCTCCCTCAAAAATGAAATTTGGGCAACTGCAAGTTAATATACCAGTATATCTTGAAAATTAGAAGAATAATATGCCTAACAAACGACTGTGGTCTGGAGAGTTTAATATTCTTCGGTATTTACTATATGCCAGGGTAAGAAGTTTAGCTAGTTATATCACTGAATTTTCTAAGTCATTAGCTGCATATTATTATTATCTACATTTTACAGATAGGGAAAGTGAGACTTGAGACTAAGTAATTTCTGCAATTCCTTGATAATGTCTTAGCTGGGTCTTACACTCAGTCCTGATCAATTCCATCATCCAGAGGTGATGCTATGTTTCTGTCTTCTTGCAGACCATTTTGGGCTCCTGACCTGATATGGTACGTACCTCATGGTATTGTTCACTGGTTTTCAGATAGGGATTGGAAGCACTTTCTAGGTGCCCCCAAATAGTGCTATATTCCAGGGATACATTGACGAACAAGACAGACCTGGTGCTTGCCTTAGTGAGAACCTATAATCAAGGGACACCAGATTCAATGTTTGGAGAATGAATGAATGAATGAATGAATGGAGCTGAATGAATGATAATTCATCCCCAACACCCCTTCTTATACAGAGTTTTAGACAGTTTCGCACTGACATTTTCCTAGCATGTGCTCATCTTTTACCAATAGTTGAGCAGTGAGCCTCTTGAGAACGGAGACCATTTGCAGCCACATGCTATATACTCCCTGATCCCTGAGTTTTAAAAAGAAAAGATTCCTCTGTAACCATGAGTGAGGGTGATCTCAAACAACCAAACAAAAATAAAATCATGAAATAAAACAGTTTGGGGGAAATTTGTCTCAGGAACAACCAAAGGTTAACACCCTTTCTTCAAATCTTTTTTTTTTTTAATCCTGCAGCATTAGCAGTGAATGAATGGAAATCAGCAAGGACCCACAGGTATTTCAGTGATTACAATGAGTGAAACTGTTTACTTCTTAATGTTAAAATTTTAAAATAGGAATGAAGTTTTGAGGCCATATAGTTTGGCTTGTTTTCCATATGAGGAAGTTAAGGTTCAAGCATTCAGTGACTGGGTCAATGTCATACAGCTAAGGAAGGCCAGAGACTGAGCCAAGACAGAGCTTCGGATTATAAACCTCAAAGAAATTTATTTTCTAGAGGTAGTTTTTGAACTTAGTATTAAACCCTAGAGGCTAACTTGCTCTGCTTATTCTTTAAAGTTTTTCAAGAAATGAGTCTAGTTATGAGAAGTTGCAGAGCTTTCAACAGCAAACCATTTTTTAAACAACTTCTCTCCTGGGTGGTAATGATTTCATTAATGAAATGCATTTCATCATTCACACCATGATCACATTATGCCTTAATAAAGAACCCTTGAAAGAACATTTATTATGGGATTTTTCAATTCACTGATGCAGGCAGATGCTGGACTCTAGGGTAACCACTGGGTCAAGCCATTCTTTACCCTGCTTCAAAACTGGTGCTCCACTTGCTGGAGGCTCACAAGGCCATCTATGAGGCCTCAGTTAAAACCCCATAAACCTTACAGTTATCCAAAAGAAGGATAAAGAAGAAAAATGTTACATTAACTGTGTCCAGGATGGTTTGGACAAGAGAGACGCTTCAGTTTTCTAGAATATATAAGAATGCTTTCTTATAACCAAGGTATTCTTTGATTCTTGTCAAAGACAGGCTCATTCATTCATTCAATAAACATTTCAGAAGTCCCTAATTTGTGGAACAAAGGGTTACACAAAGAGTGTCAAATAGATTTCCATGTTGCAAATGTAACTTCAAATGCTTGCAGGTATTTGTTATCTAACAGAGACGTGCATACACCCTGGAGAGTATAAAGGAGCTCTGTTGGAATATCTCACTGTTATTTACCCAAAAAGGTACAGAGTATTGGCAGGGGAGAAGACTCTAAGCCTAAGTAGAAGAAATAAACTGCATAGAATAGCACGACTAGTCCTGAGAGAAAAAGAAAAATCTAGGCTGGTTTTTTAATACCTAAATAGGAATCAAATACAACAGCAGGTGCCATTTATCACTGAACTGCAGAGCTCAGAAAAAGAGGCAGGCCACCAAATAGTATGTGATGTCTTTCACAGTGAAGATGCCTAATTCTTGCTCTCTTAGGCAACAGCTTTAATCCCTTCCTAGTAATATCCGAGTATATTTGAACATGCTTAGGTTGCACATGCTATGCAAACATGCAATATAGAAGAGAGGGAATCTGTGGTTTGGGGGCATAGTGAGTTGGGCATGAAAATAAAAAATGAAACATGAGTAACTAGTAGATAATGTCACACAAGGCTCCAGATTTAGAAAAGCCTGTGTCCATCTGCACAACACTTTCTATTATACATTTGGCTCAAACCCTCTTTCAGTGATTCCATTTGGAAGTCCTAGGAGACGAGGAATATGAGTTCCTAAAGATAGGCTTCTAATCATCTAGTCTGTGCCTGGCCTGATATAAGGCATTCATATGCTTCCCTCATGAATCTGATGTTTATATCCCATGGTTAACACAAGTATCATGGACACTAGGTAGTGCCTGTACTCTGGGTTCTGGAGTTAGTTAATAGAATTAGGGTATTTCATTCTGAAGTCAATCAACAAGCATCTCCATCCCATCCCTAATGAGGGACTTGGCAGTGGAGAAAGAAAAGAGGATTGTGAGGTGTTTACTTGCCCAGAGTTTCTCAGGAACCAAAGATATTGAAAATTTAAAAAAATAAACCTTATAAACATCAAAAGAGCAGAAAGAGTCATATAGTTAGTAAAGTCTACTGATACAATAGACTTTTGGCAAAAGTGAATTGTTTTATGACTGCGGGCTCTCACAGTCAATTCTTCTTTCTATTTGAAAGGGAAAAACATTTAATATAGTTGAGAAGACCTCTCCACGAGATCTGAATATATTATGAGACACAATCAGGAAAGGATTTGTTCATGCAGCTATCAGTAACAAGTCAGTGGGCTCTGGAGAAGGGGGATGACATATATATATATATATATATATATCGCTACCAGACCATAAAATGTCATTTTGCTTTACCTTCATTGGCACCTTTTTGCCCATTTTATAGACTAGCGGACTGAGGCCTAAGTGTTGCCCAAGGTCACATGAAAGAAAGTAGTAGGGTTAGGTCTTGAACCTGTATCGGTTTGGCTTTCAACTCTACACAGAATAAACTCAAAGAAGGGGCAGATGCAGTAGAAACACTGGCTTGAAAATATCTCCTCTGAGACAGGATGGAGAAACAACTCGTAGGACACAGGGAAAAGGAAAGAGAACTTTCCTCTATATTAGGAATGCATAGGAGAGCCAGGGAAACAGCTCAGAGGCACAAGGGCCTGCCTGGCAAGCACAAGGTCCTAAGTTTGATTCCTGGTACCAAAAACAAAACAAACTACCAAACAAAAAAAGAATGCATAGGAATGTAGAGAAAAAGTAAAACACTTTGAAGAGGGAACTCAGAGCAAGCACTCGAGATGGGCCTTGGTTTTCCTAGATGCTAGACTGCTAGGGCAGATTAAATCAATGCCTCTTAAACCTGGCTTCACAGGCTCCACTTTGGAAGCATCTGGGAGCTCAGTAAAAATGCTCAATATTGAATCCCGTCCTCCAGCAGTTCAGTTAAAATCTTTAACTAACTTTAAAGATTTAAAATGGGGCCAGGACATAGGTATATTTGACCTCTTTTGCACATGATTTTAGTAATTTACATCCACAAGCAAGAGATACTTGGCTTAGGGAAACCAGAGCTTGCCACAGTCAATCACAAATTAGGAATCAGTAACTAGTGTGGCTACTGCTTCCATCCAGTGGAACTCTTCTAGAAGCAAACTCCAAATCCATGGTCCCTGTCAAGGTTACCCTCACCTTCCCTCAAGTGTGAGTGGGGAATGGGCTACAAAGAACCAAAGCGGTGGTAGGACCCTTAGCTGCGGGGTGATAAAAATACAGGTTCAATTTCAGCTCTATTACCCTCCACTATTTGATTTGGGGTAAGTTAAATCAGCCTCTTTGAGTATGTTTCCTAACCCAACAATTGGGATACTGTGTGTCTTTCTCTTTGGATCAATGAGGCCATATGAGTAAAGATCTAACGCAATGTTGCATACTTGGCAAAGACTCAATTTATGGTAGCTCCAGGTGCCCACTCCAGAGAATATTTACATCCAGATTATCAGAGGCTGCCTGGGATAGGAATGTGCTTTGCATACCAACCTCTCAGAGATGGAATGGACTGTGTAGGTGAAAGGTGCTACCCACTAGAAGGCAAGGCATTTCAGAGACCTATATTCCATGTCTGGGTTCCTAAGAATTTACTAGGCCAGATGGATGATATTGAAAGAGTTTGAGTATCAGTGGCACTACATTGAGCATCCAGATCCTCTTCCCCAGGAAACAAATCTTATCCAACGTGTGTCTGTTGTCCGACTGCATTGCCTTGTACAGCAAAGTAGTAAAGTAGGACTTGATCTTAGGCAGAGAAAGCAGCTAAGGGACTTTGGTACTCAATAACTTGGGTCTCATATAAAGAAAACCTAGATGAGAGATGAGAGATGATAGATCGATGATAGATAGATAGATAGATAGATAGATAAAAAGAACAAAGAGAAAAAGAATGTCAGAGAAAAACAATATAAAAGGAGAGGTAAAGAGAGAGAAAGAGGTAGAAAAAATCAGAGAGAAAGGTTTAGAAGAACACAAACAGAAAAGAGAGGAGAAGGAAAGCAGGGATGCACGCAGAGGCCTTACCAACTGCCTTCAAGGAGGCATACTTGTTGAGCTCTTTTCCCGGTGGCTGCTGTTCATAGGGGTTGGAGATCTGGCCCAG